>JAMKQA010003702.1:0-12287 GCA_024699735.1 Posidonia australis
TTTGAGTTTTAATTATAGTTTATTTATGGATTTTTTTGGATTAATTAGAGTTTATGGATTTGTAATTAGGATTTTTTAATGGATTTAAACTTTAATTAAGATTTTCACTTATTTATTTGGATTTCTAAGTGATTTAATTTGAATTAAGACTTAAATTAGGGTTTTATTGGATTTTAAGTTGATTTAAGTGAGTTTTAAGTGGATTAGGGTTTTTTGGTTGGATTTTTAAATGGATTTGATCAAATTTTATTTAATTAGGGTTTTATGGGATTTTGGGTGGATTTTAATTGGATTTTGTGGTTTATGGATTTTATTTGCTGAATTAAGTGGGTTTAGGTTGATTTGCTAGATTTTAGGTTTAATTGGGTCAGGTGGACTAATGTGGGCCTAGGGTTTTGGTGGTCGCGAGCAGAGCATCAACCGGAGGAGCCTGCCGCCAAGTGACTTCAAAATCGGGGTGTTTACATATTTTATTTTATTTTTTTGAACTATGAAATGTTGAACAATGTTTTACGTATTTGTTAGCAATTTTGATGTAAATTTATAATGAGACATTCAAGTACAATGTTTTAACTATAAATTCTTAAATTCCAATAGTTTATAATGTATATAGTGATAGAATGTAGTTTTAGTTGTTTATTTAAACATTCCATGTTCAAAACATTTACTTAAACAAAATTATACTCGTTCATCCCATCTGTTTTATATTATACAACCGTGATAGGAAAGATTAAGTTAGAAATATAGGAAATGTAAATCTAAACTTGTCTCATTGTTCGCTTAAATTTAAAACACTAAATATAAAATAAGATTATAGCGTATTTCGAGACTATTGTCTCAAACTCCCAGGTTTCTCTGTAGAGTAATCAAATTATATGGTAGACTTAAGGTCCGTTTGGTAACGATTATTAGAATCAGTTTATGAAAAAAAAGCATTTATTCTTGAAAAATTGAACCAAACAGCTTTTTTAAGTTAGATTATTTCATTAAGTTAGTTTTTTACTTGTGCATAAAAAATGTCAAATAAGTTGATTATAAAAAGTCGTGAATAATAGCTTTTTTAAAAACACTGCTTATAAGAATAATCTATTTTTCCATAAACGTTACCAAACGCTACCTTAGAAGAGTGACATGAGACATAAGTGTGTTTGTTTATGGGAGCTAGGTAACTCACAAAAGTGGGAATCTGACATTGTAGTTAACTTCCTTAGCCTCACAAATAGTACTTAGCTTCCACGTTCTTCTTCGTAAGAGTCAGGGAACTGTGTTCGCCAACAAGCAGCTCCAATAAGCCTCGACATGCTCTCCGGTCCCAACTCGATCTACGACTATTACCAGTGGTTGCCACTATGGACAAGGTGGAGATGGGTGACGTGATGTCTGTATAGTTACATCATATCGTCGCTATATCCACTGAGGTGGTGCTGGTAGATGTGACACAACACGAAGTTCGTCGTCGACAGTGGTGAGATCTGCTAATAAAAACTAGACAGCGTACTAGACTCGTAAGTAGATGGCGACGTAAAGAGGATTTTCCTTCTCATAGATGATGGAAGACTTGAGGCGGCAAGGATTGGTAGGTTCGGAGACTTGGACAATAGGAACATCTAGATCTTGAGTAGGAAAGCTCAATCACGATTGATGAGGTCATACTCCTCAACGAGGTTGAAGAAGTCCTCGTTGAAGGTGATGGAGATCAAAGCGTCGAGATCCTTCGTCGGTAGCTGACTGCAAAAGCATTGCCGAAGGAGGAGACGGAGGAGGAGAAAAAGCAGTTGAGATCACCACTAGGATTTTGATTCTAAGTTAAGGATTTGGAAGAGGAGAGTTCAAGAGGTAGAAGAGGAGAAGGGAGCGGACTTGAGGAGCTGCTGTAACCAACTCTCAAATATATTCTTTGGCGAATGATTTTGAAAGCTTAGAGATATGTGGGCGTTGGGAGTTGCGGGTCTTGTTTGTTTAGAGAACCTACACCCAAATAGCATTGGGGAGCTGCAGGAGCCAAGACCTGGCGTAAACAAACACAGGACGAATGGTACTAGTGATGATGGGAAGAAGAATGGGCGAGATAAATTCATCAGCCTTCTTCTTTAGTTGAGAAGATAACTCCGGATGCTTGAAACATACAAATTTTAAAAGAAAAACTAAAAAAGGTTAAGAGTGAAACTCGAGAACAATAAATCTTAATTTACTTGAGAATTTAAATTCCAACATTAATAAACCAAATGGGCTCGTACATGCGATAACCATGCTTAACACGGCCGTTGCTGGAAATTATTTATTGGAAAATAAGTTCAGGCAGTAGCTTAGCTTTCTTTTAATCACATAGTCATCTAGTTAACCAGCGGTGTATAGTTCATTCCCTCCATATCTTTCATTTCTACCAGACATGCACTTGCAAATGGGAACTGAAACCGACTGAAAAAAATGTTTAAATGATTGTATTTTAAAATCCTCTAAATGGACTGAAAGATATGTCAACTGATTACTTGTCACCTTTCTATTGCTTTATTTTGGATTTTGACTAAATAACATGCTTGTAAGTCGTAACGATTCGATGATGTTTCCTCTCCTGCTATGTGATATATTATGGAATAAACAAAAAAAATATATACTTGGCAATTGGAAGGACAGGAAGGACATGAAGGTAGTATTTAATAACGATTATTTTTCACAATTTATTGAAAATTATCACGTCTCATATTTTCTATAATAATTTAAAATAATTAAATTACAAAAAAATTAAAACTAAACAGTAAATATCTAACTATCAGGAATCTGTGTGTGCGGCTAAGAAACTCCAGACTATATGCACTACGCTAACCCTCTGCATGCCTGCACTTGCAAACCAAAACATCAGAAAAACATATGAGTAACAAAAGTGACTTCACTCCGCTCGGAAGGTCACTGAGTACCATCTTCCCTCAGATCGTGTCACTTCTGCGACTACCAGATCCTCGTCCTCCACCGGACCCACTCCTAAAGTGGTATGACGCAGGAGCGCAGTGCGATTATCATCGAACTCCGGGGCACTCGACTGATAATTGCCACACTCTCCGGGATGTTGTTCAGAGCTTGATCGCCAAAGGAGCTATTGTCATCATTGCGCAGGAGGCAATACCCACACCTACATCAACATCTGCATATCCTAATGTAGCCAGCCTCTCCTCATCTGAGCCTGCAAGCTTTGAGGATGTATGAACTTGGGGGATTTCCTTTCTTTTTTCTTTTCCTAGTTCTTTCCCGGAGAATCCATCAGGCCTCTCTTTAGCCTAGTTTGTTCTTTTGCTATTTCTATGATGTTCACTTGTGTCGCTCTTATTCTGGTCCTTCTTTTGCCTAGTTTGTCTTCCGTTCTTTTCTCAGTTCTGTCCGGCGACACTCATATGCGCTACTCTTGTTCCTGTTCCCCTGCGAGGGGGTTCAACTTAAAGTTTGCCAGTTTGCCATGTACTGATCTAACCCCACACGTACAAATACCCTGGATTAAGTGGGAGACAGCCAACACAGCAGATATCAACTCAGACAGAGATGCAGTTTAAAGTCATCAGCAGATTCAGCATTTACATTGACAGTCTCAGTCTCAATAATAGCTGTGATGGCTACAGTTACACCTGCCTTGATTCTAACTTCCAGTGGCACTGCAAGGAGTTATCATAAACCCCCAATGGCATTGACGAAAATCAACGACAGGGACTGGAGCTGTATCCTTTTCCTGTGTTCCTTTGTTTTCTTTCTGCATCATCACATATCAAAACATAAAATAATAATAATAATAATCACAAAAGATAAAAATAGCAAAAGGAAAAACATAAACAATAGAAAAACATCAAGAACAATTAGAGGGTAGTTTGCTTGTCATTAACATTCTGCTCGATGATGAAAATCGGAAAAGCTCGCCAATGTCAGAATGGGTTATCTTTCCTCAGTTGTCACTACTTAGACGACCAGGTTAGCAAGGAAGCTACCGAACATCAAAGTCAGACGAAATGTCCAAACTCAGCAAGGATCTTGCACCTCCAAGAGAGAGATAAAATGTTAGGGGTGACTGAGAATGTGAGCTAGAAAAGAAAACATGCATTCGCAATGGCATAAAAGAATAGAGAAGACAGAAGTCAGCCCATGAGTGAGAGGCCTGCATTGTAGCTCTACCATTACCATACCATGGAGAGGAGTTGGAGTACGTGCTTGGTCAAACCACACCTCCGAGGGACTGACCCACCTTCTTGCAATAAAGGCCTCCTGAATAGATCGGGCACTCATTACCTCCGAGACAAGGTTAGAGTGAAACTGCACGCCTATGAGGGAGTAAAAGAAAAATAATGATGTCAAAAGGAAAAGCAGGTGCAGGACCTTAAAGAGTTTGGCATGGAGCCAGGTCCACCGCAATACCCTACCGTGAGTTCAAGTGCCACCCCTACCCAGTGAGAGCCACCTAACGACTTGCAAGTCTTTGTAGTGGCAACTGAGTCGAGGGTGTCATCCTCCGCTAACAGGCATACAGCTTTCTAGCTTAACTGAGGGTAAACAAACGACCAAACTAAACAAGCAAATGACCCAGATAATGAACTCATTGAGTAAGCAAGGCAGTAAATGTAAATAATAAGCACTGAATCAAAGGCATGCATTTCTTAATCAAACAAAATAGGTCATTCTCAAATAATGAGTTTGCCCGCAATAATAAAGTCCACCATCATAATCATGATCATCACAGCTTTGCTTCAATGAACTTCTTCAACAGGAATTGTTGCTGAGAACCTTCAACCAGGGGCATGTCAGCTGCTCAGTGGTTAAAGAGAATAAGCAGCAAAAACACCAGTTACAGCATAATCGAGGTATTACCTTTCAACCAGGGGTATGCCAGCTGCTCTTTGGTCGAAAGTCACATGTCATGTGCTTGACAGAACATCCACTTGCTTTGCAACCGAACCATAGCCTCCAACCAGGGGTATGAAAGCTGCTTTGTGGAAAGGAGGACTATTTTGAGAATGATAGTCAAGTGCACATTTTCATAGAGAAGCGACATTCGTAAGTGCCTCCTTCAAAACGACAACCACAGCAGAACATTGCAGTGAGACAAGCATCAGGTCTGGGACATCATTGGCACGTCAGAAACACTCTGAATTTGCAATGGCATTGAACATAGACAACAGATCCTCAACTGCTTCAACAGATATTCCCCACAGGGATGACGATCCAGGGTGCACTGGTACTTGAATAAGATCCCCTTGGCGAACTCTTATTGGCTAAACAAGTTATCTGGACCCCCCAGCATTCCTCTATTCCTTCTTTCAGCGACATCCTTGCTTTCCGATACCAGGGGCATGTCAGCTGCCTTTTGGTGTCGTTCTTATATCTTCTGTCCTCTTAGCATTCTTTCCTTTGGACCGTCACCGACTGCCTCTCGGTTGGCGAGTCTGCTCCTCGGCACTCGGACCATCACCGCCAGCTTCTCGGTTGATGTGTTCGTTTGTCATCCCCCTCAGACTGTCACCGACAGCCTCTCGGTTGGCGAGTCCACTCCTCGGCACTCGACCATCACCGCCAGCTTCTCGGTTGATGTGTTCGTTTGTGATCCCCCTCGGACCGTCGCCGACAGCCTCTCGGTTGGCGAGTCCGCTCCTCAGCACTCGGACCATCACCGCCAGCTTCTCGGTTGATGTTTTCGTTTTCCATCTCCCTCGGACCGTCACCGACAGCTTCTTGGTTGGCAAGTTGGCTCCTTGGCACTCGGACCATCACCGCCCGCTTCTTGGTTGATGTGTTCTTGTGTCTTTCCTCCTGAATCATCACCGACAGTGTCTCGGTTGGCGAGTCCGCTCCTCGACACTCGGACCATCACTGCCAGCTTCTCAGTTGATGTGTTCGTGTGTCTTTCCTCTTGGACCGTCATCAACAGCCTCTCGGTTGGCGAGTCCGCTCTACGGATCTCCGAACCATCACCGCCTGCTTCTCGGTTGATATGTTCGGTTGTCCTCCCCTTCGGACCATCACTGCCAACTTCTCTGTTGATGTGTTCGTTTGTCATCCCCCTCGAACCGTCACCGACAACCTTTCGGTTAGCGAGTCCGCTCCTCGGCACTCGGACCATCACCGCCAACTTCTTGGTTGATGTGTTCGTTTGTCATCTCCCTCGGACTGTCACCGACAGTCTCTCGGTCGACGTGTTCGTTTCCCTGTTTCTCCAAACCATCACCGCTAACTTCTCGAATGATGTGTTCGTTTGTCTTTTTTCTTCGAACTATCACCGCCAGCTTCTCGGATGATGTGTTCGTTTATCTTTTTCTCGAACCATCACCGTTTGCTTCTCGGATGATGTGTTTGTTTGTCTTTTTTCCCGAATCATCATCGCCTACTTCTCGGTTGACTGATTCGCCTTTTCCGCTTTGTCTTCTTCTACCAGGTGTTTTTTCTCGGCTAGTAGCCCGAACTACCCAGATGACTTCCATGATCAGTCACTTCCCGGTCGGTAGGCACCGTGAGTCCTGTCTGGCGCTTCTCATGGCAAGTGCGATAGCAGGTCATATCTCTTTGGAGCTGATTGGTCGTTACCTTGTTAGAGCTTTGCTGTGCTCATTCGTTTGGCCTCGGCTGTGGTGACAAGATCTCTGGCGCAGACCCCTGGTTTGAACTCTGGCTAGTGGCTGATTGTCGGTGATTAACTCTTGTTTGTGGATTCACGAGGGGTGTCTTTGTTAACCCTGAGCATCGGTCTCTATTCTACTCGACCTCCGACTTGGCTCAAGGAGGGGCATCTATAGACACTCCAATTTTCTGATTTTGCAGGATAGGGATGTGGTGGCTAAGCTCTGACTTTACCAAGGCCTTTCAATTCATGGAGACCCAATTGGGTCTATAAAGGCCCACTTAGGCCACAAGCCCATTTTAAGCCTATTTGACTTCATGAAAGCTCTTTTAGCCCATTTGGGCCCATTCAACCCTAATTGGGCCTATGCAGGCCCACAAGGCCCACATGGGCCCATTAAGCCCATGAAGGCCCACAATGGCTCCACCCACTTTCCTTCCAACCTAACACCCCATTTCTCTCCTATTTGATCTTTTTTTGCTTTCTCACCAAAATCAAGCATCTTCTTCAAAGATCAAACACTTATCAAAATAATCAAAAAATTCATTCTTCTTCTTCCTTCCCCACTGAATTCGTTTTCTCCCCATTTCCACAACAATTCAGCCTGGTCTCATCAAACCAGCTACTGAACCCACTCCACCTTCTCAATCCAGCGAGCCACCAAGCATCTCCAGCCACTGGATCAACCTCCGGCGAGGCACTAGATCGCCGTTCGTCTCTGTCAACAATCAAGGGGACAAGAGGGGACAGCGGTTAGGGAGTGTCTGTTAGTCTGTTAGGAGGAGCGTCTGTTTGATTAGGGAGTGGGCTGGTCTGTGGGCCGGTCCGTTACAGGAGAGAGAGGCATTCTGTTACAAGTTGTTGGGTTCCGGTGGCCTATATAAGGAGGGGAAGCTGAGAATTCGAGAGACAGAGCGACAGAGAGCGAATTCAGAGAGAATTTAGAGAGAGAGAGGATGTGAGAGAGGGTTCCTAAGAGAGAGAGGAGCTCGCAGTGGAGGAGGAGAGGCGATTTCCGGTGATCTCCGGCGAGTAACAAGGTGAAAAACCACTGCCAGACCAGGTACACCTCTTTCTAACTTCAATTATGGTTAAATAGTTGCTCCTAGGCCTTCCCCGTTCTTCCTGGATCAATTCCAAGGGTTCCAGAGGCTTCCTCTGGCTCGTTTGGTGCCCCCAGGCTCCGTTGGAGTCGATTTCTAGTGACCTAGGTGGGGGCACTGGCTCGAGGCTCCTCCCTGGTCCTAGAGCCTTGGTTTCTTCTCCTCCTAGCCCCCTCTTGCTTTTCCGCTTGTCATTGCCTAGCTCCGATCGTTGTGGAGGTGCCAGTAGAAGAACGCAGCCGTCGCCACTCCGTCACCGTCGTCGGGGAAGAAGGTGCACAGTGGAGTGCAACCACGATCCTGGCGCGTCGCAGCGTCTCCTTGGCCCTAGAGGAACGATCCTTGGTGTTTCCTCGACGCTCCGGAGCAGCCCGCCATCCAGTTCGAGCTCAGGGAGGCTTCCTCAACCCAGCTCATCGGAATCTGCAGCGACGACGGCAGGCGGAGTCCGGGAAGCATGGGAAGGCTTGATCCTTGCTCGTGGATGGAGGAAAATCCCCATCTACTCCTCAATCTTCCAGAAGCCTCAGAATGCAGCGCCACCACCTCCTCAACCTTCTAGCCTCCTCAGGTGTGTCGCTGGAGTTGCCCCGACAGCGAGAGGGGGTGGGTGGCCCACTCCAGCCATTGTTCCTCTGATCCAATCCTTTGGATCTCTCCAGATGCCTCTTTTCTTGCTTCTCGTGGGGTCTGATCTTAAAATCAGATCACGGGAAGGCCCTGTTTGCCCCCTCCGGCGGTCGACGGCGGCGAGCTCCGTCGCCGACGACCGTCGTTTCTTTTTTTTCATTTAAAAAACAATTTAAACATTTTATTTGAATAAAATACATAAACATTATTTTTCTTTCATTTAGGTCCTTCTAGCATTACTTTTAGGTCCTTTTATTTCAATTAGGTCCTACAATCATTTTCATAAATCTTTCGAATATAGTTTTAACTGAAAATATTACATGTTTTACCTTGAACATTTGAAATAATATTTTCTGAGTTTAAAACTTTATTAAAGCCCTCTAGAGTTTTTTAAATGTATTTTGTTTCAAACAAATTGCATAGAAGACCCTGGATTTCCTTAGAATCTTTCTGACAATTCTTTTTTTACTGCGAAAATTGCATATCAACCCTCATACTTCTCAAAATGTTTCTGAATGCTTGTTTTTGCTGGTTAATTTGCATTTAAACCCCTGTACTTTGCAGAAACTTTATAGAATGTTCATTTCTTTGGTTTATTTGCATTTAAACCCGTGGAGTTTTTGAAAATTTTTCTGAAGCATGTGTTTTCTCTGGGTAAATTGCACTTTAACCCTCAGACTTTACTGAAATTCTTCTGGATGCCTTTTTCTGCTAGGCAATTGGTAGTTTAGCCCCTATACTTTATTGATATTACTCTGATTGTCTGTTTTCTGAGGTAAAATGATTATTTTGCCCTGAAACTTTCTTGAACCTTTTCTTCATCAATTTTCTTGCATTTTTACCCTGAATTTCCACATAATTGTTTTAAATGCATGTTTAGTGGTAGAATTACATTTTGACCCCTAGGAAACTTCATTTTGACTAGGATTGTACACATATGCACATTTGACCCGAGAATTCTTCATACTTACATAGAATGTGTTTTCCTATGTATTTTTGATAATTTGGGCTTCGGAACTTTAGTTTTCCTTGGAATTTGGGTTTTTTGCACAAAACCCCCTGCATCTTTCATAATTGCATTCACACTTGCATTTTGCATGACTTTTCACTTCTTTTTGCACGGATTTTCCAGTCATTTCTTCCCGATTTTGCGTATGTTTTCCTAGCTTGATTCCGACTTGGTTTTCTCCCCATTTTCCTCGGTTTTCACTTGTTTTGGTTTTCCATCACTCGAGAACGTACAATAAAAGGCTTACAAAGCCGATATGGTCCCGAAATTAGGATTATTTTCCCTTTTTTGATTTTCTCGGATTTATCCCAATATCCGCTGTTTTGCGAGATGCTTTCTGAGAATTTCATGATTTTCACGATTTTCCTCATCGCCCATGGGCGTACAGTAAAGTGGCATTAACAATGCCTACATTTGATCCTCGGATTATCTTTTTTCCCTTGATTCATTTTCTTTGCTTTGATTTGGCATGTTTTCAGTCATCTTCATGCATGAGCATATAGAATAAGCAAGCATACATTTAGCAGACCATTGTAGGAAACCTAGAAAGACCAAGTTTTCTCAGGCACATGGGGGTGCCTAACCCCTTCCCCATGCGTAACCAGAATCCTTACCCTTTCTCTGGCCCGCATTCATCTTGCATTATCCATTAGGCACGGATTACACATGCATTCTGCATTTTGTTTTGTTTCATGATTTTCTTGTGTTTGTTTTTTGTTTTCCTCGTCTTTCCATTAAAAGACTAGGTGGCGACTCCTTTCCTTATCCTTTTTGTCTTCCCTTGGTGTTTCCAAGTCTTGTCTCTTCTTCCGGATTCACCATTTTTGCCATGACCGTATCGGATCTCCACGTGAGTTTTCGCACACTAAGTAGTAGGAGAGCCGTGCCAGGGTTCCATCGGCATGGTCACACCCGTCCAGGAATAAAATTCATAAAATGTAAATAATTACAAAATGAATTTTACGGGTGTTACATCCTAACCCCCTTAAAAGAAGATTTCGCCCTTGAAATCACTAGGCGAAAAGGTACGGGTACTAGGCTAGGATGGCTTCCTCGCGTTCCCACGTGGCCTCCTCGGCTCTGTGATGCCGCCATCGCACCAAAACCAACGGAATCACCTTGGTCCGCAGCACCTGCTCCTTACAGTTAATAATCTCGACGACATCCTCTACAAAGGACAGATCTTCCTAGAGCCCTTCTGGCTGAATTGGGATCACGTGAGATGCGCCAGCCAGGCACTTCCTCAGCATGGAGACATGGAACACATCATGCACAGACGACATCTTTGGTGGTAGATCCAACCGGTAAGCAACTTCACCGATCCTCTAGGTGATCTGGTACGGGCCAATATAGCGAGGACTCAGCTTGCCACGCTTCCCTAACAGCATGACACTCTTGGTCGGTGACACCTTCAGGAACACATAGTCTGTCACCAAGTACTCCAGACCGCCTCCTATAGGCATAGCTCTTCTGCTGACTCTGTGCAGCCAACAACCTGCTACGAATTAGATACACCTTGTCCTCATACAGCTGCACAAGCTCAAAACCAATCAACTGACACTCGCCCACCTCGCTCTAGCAAACCGGCAATCTACATGGCCTACTGTACAAAGCTTCGTACGGCGCCATCCCGATGCTTGAGTGATAACTATTATTGTAAGTGAACTCAATCAGCGGCAAATGATCCTCCCAACTCCCTTGAAAGTCTAAGGCACATGCTCTAACTATATCCTCTAGCGTCTGGATAGTCCTCTCTGTTTGACCATCCGACTGAAGATGAAATGATGTGCTATAGTTGAGCACAGTGCCAAAGGCCTCCTGTAGAGTTCTCCAGAACCTTGAGGTGAACCTCGTGTCTCTGTCCGACACGATGGACATCAGAACACGATGTAGCCTAACCACCTCGGAGACATACAACTCCTCTAGGCCGTGCATCAGAAATTTCACTCAAATGGCCAAGAAGTGAGCAGACTTGATCAGCCGATCCACGATCATCCACACGGTGTCGTTCTTCCTTTGAGTCCGCGGCAAACCAGTCACGAAATCCATCAAGATTTGCTCCCACTTACACACAGGAATATCCAATGGCTGCATGGTCCCTTTAGGTCTCTGGTGCTCTGCCTTGACCAACAGGCAGGTAGTACACCTCGCCACATGGTCAGCAACATCTCTCTTCATGCCAAGCCACCAAAAATTTCGCTTCCAGTCTAGGTACATCTTCGTACTCCCTAGGTGAATAGTGTACCTAGACCAATGCACTTCGTCCAATAGCCTCTGCCTGGCTTCCTCATGCTGGGGCACATACAGGCGCATATCATACCTCAACTCTCCATATGCTCCAACAAAGAAATGAGGCTCTCCACGCACCTCCAGTTTCTCAAACACAGCCTAAATAAATGGATCCAGTTGCTGACACGCAACAATAAACTCTAATAGCTTCGGGCGAACAGACAGATTGGCCGCCCAGGCACCAACTGTTCCCCGAGCTTGCCGCTTCGGCCTGTAGCTCACCAGATCCTCCAACATGATCCACTCCTTGACCATCAAACTCGTCATCATGTGCGTACACTGACTCAGGGCATCGGCGACCACGTTGGCCTTGCCAGGATGGTAGGACAGGCTGAAATCATAGTCCTTCAGATACTCCACCCAACGGCGCTGCCTCAGGTTGAGGTCGCTCTACGTGAAGATATACTTGAAGCTCTGATGATCGGTGAAGACCTCAAACTGTTCTCCATAGAGATAGTGTCGCCAGAGCTTGAGAGCGAACACTACGATAGCCATCTCCAAATTGTGGGTCGGGTAGTTCTTGTAGGATCGAAATAGCTTCTCTAGAGGGGGGTGAATAGAGAATTAATACTTTTTAATTACTTTGACTACTTTTTAGAGATTAATGAAAATTGCATACAAATGATATTATTTAACAAGTATAATCAAGCTTAACTACTTATGCAATTTA
>JAMKQA010003704.1:0-21040 GCA_024699735.1 Posidonia australis
GAGAGAAACAATATAATATCATCAGCATATTGTATATTAAACACATGTGGTCCTTCATTAGGAAGCTGTATCCCTAAAATGATATTCTTGCTTGCTGCCAATGCCAACATCCTATTCAAAATGTGGGCAACCATAATGAATAACAGGAGAGACATAGGATCCCCTTGTATAAGACCATTGGATGCACCAAAGTAGCTAGTGGGTGAACCATTTGTTAAAATGGAGAATCTAGCCGAGGAGATGCACATATTGATCCAAGAAATCCATTTATCCCCACAACCCAACCCTTTAAAGGAATTCAGCAATAATTCCCAATTAACATTGTCAAAAGCTTTTTCAAAATTTATTTTCAAAATAAAATCAGGGACATTTGCAGTCTTCATATAATTCAAAGTTTCTTGCTCAACCAAAAAACAATCACCAATGTATCTTCCAGAAAGGATAGCACATTGGTAGTCATCAATAATATTCATTAAAGGAAGTGAGAATCTAGTGGCCAAACATTTTGTAATGATTTTATAAATACTGTTGAGTAAACTAATAGGCCTATAGTTTTTAATACTTTCAGCACCTTCTTTCTTGGGGATTAGAGTAATGAAAGTCTGATTTATTGGCCTTAAGAAATCAGGGTTGGATTCTAAGGCAATTTTTGAAAAATTGCAAATAAATTAGGGTGTACGCATTCCCAAAATTCCTGAAAAAACAGAAGGGAGAAACCATCAGGGCCAGGAGACTTCTCTCCTAGAAGATCAAAGGTGCTTTTTTTAATTTCTGTCAAGGTGAACTCTTCCTCTAACAATTCAGGGTTGCTGATCTTCAATGGCATCAAACATTCCCAGTTCATGGAAACCCTTGCCTTAGTGTTCTTATTAAATTGTTTAGTAAAATAATTTTCAACCTCAAGGCAGATTAGGGCAGGGGAGGTCAATTGACTGCCATTGACCTGAAGGGAAGAAATAGAGTTGTTTCTCTTGCGCCATTTAAAGATATTGTGAAAAAAAGCAGTGTTCAAGTCACCCTCCTTTAACCATTGCACTTTAGACTTTTGTCTCCAATATTGTTCTTGTTCTAAAAGAAGGGTATTGTGTTCCATCATGAATTTATTCTTTATACTTAAGGTAGCATTATCAAGTGCTAGAGTTTCAGTCATATGATCAATCTTCATGATTTGAGATTCTATGTATTCCAACCTTCTCCTTCTTTCCTCTCTCTTAGGAATGACCCAGCTCCTGATCTGCATTTTAAGTTTTTTAAGTTTGAATGCAAAATTAGCTAGAGGTGAATCAGACTTAAGAATAACTTCTGAGTTTGTCCACCAATTAATGACAAAATCATGGCACCCCTCCAAACTAAGCCAGGACTTATAGAATTTAAAAGGAATTGGCCTCCAGTCCCTAGGTTTTGTATCAATAAGGATTGGGGAATGGTCAGAAACAACCCTGGTCCTACTATAGCACCTAGAATCAGGAAATAAAACTGCCCAACTAGGAGAGACAAGGAACCTGTCCAGCTTAACCATAGTTGGAGGGAGTTGGAAGTTAGACCAGGTATACTGGCAGTTGTTGGGAGAGTGATCCATTAGTAAATTGTGCTCAATGAAATTATCGAACTTAGTCATAATAGGAGATACTCCAGTATTTGATGAATTTTCAAAGGAGTATCTGGTGATGATGAAATCGCCCCCAATCACCCAATAATCATTGACCATCTTGCTCAGATTATCTAATTCCACGAGAAAGTCTTCTTTAAATCTGGTCTCATAGGGTCCATAAACCTCAGTAAGCCACCATTCCAGCCCATCCATATAATTTTTAAACTTAATTGATAGACAGTAGGATGTAGTGTAGGTAGATTGAACATTTCAAATACTCTCATTCCAGCCAATCAAAATGCCACTAGATGCCCCAAGGGAGGGCATGTAAGTCCAATTACTAACTCTTCCTCCCCCCATCATCCTGAGGAAAGAGGGATTATAGTCTTCTTTTTTTGTTTCACTAATTATTATTATATCACATTTGTTCAATCTAATAAGATTCCTAACCACCCTTTTCTTGCTACTACTTCCAAGTCCCCTTATGTTCCATGCAGCAATAATCATGTATGATCCTGGAACAAACGAAGAGAAGCAAGATTCTCTTCAATATTATTTAAGTTATTTAGATAAATCGGAGTTAGACCTTGATCCTTTCTAACCAGATTAAGAAAATCTTTGGTATCATCTAGATTTTGTAAGTTAATACAAATGTCAGAACATAAACTTTTGAATTGATCATAAGAATCCCAGTTTAGCACCTCTTTGTCTATAACATTATTAGACATATCATTTAGGTTATTAGGAATTCCATCAGGATTAGTAGTAATATTCCCAGCAACATTATTTATGCTAGAGAGGATATTTGAAGCTTCTAAATGCTCAGGAATAGGAGTAGAAATACCTGGAGCATAAATAGGGGTAGCTAAGCGAGAGGAGGGCCTGTCCCCCGTGGCAGAGCTCAAATCATCATGTTCTAAGCAGTCAAAAACAGCCAGAACTTTCTTGAACTTAGCCAGAGAGATGTTCCTAGCTCTTATCTCCTCTTCAACGAATTTTGTTGCATCAGAGAGCACCTAATTGTTTGATGTGTGAGTTCCAGTAGCAGCGACTGATGCTGAGTGGCCCCCAGAAGATGGGAAGGTAGGTGTTGGGAGAATGCCTGTTGAATTGGGGGCAGACGTAGGTTGTATTGTTAAGGAAGGGCTGGTGTTTCTAGTCCATACATTGTTTCCTGGCTGGGAATCCTTACAACTATTCCCCCTTCCATCCTTTGTTACTCTTGAGGGGTCTACGAGTAGGTGGTATCCTCCTAGGAGCAGATGGCATACTGGATTTTTTGGGCCAGGGGGGAAGAGAGGCAGAAGCAGAAGAAGAAGATGGACAAAGGTCCCAACAATTTCTAAACTTAATTGGGTAGACAAATCTACCAAAGGGGAAAAAAATCTTATTTCTGGAATCTCCTTTCCAAGGTGGAGTCGAATCCTAATTTTCGCAAAACCTAAGAACTTAAACCTGTCAAGGGAGGTATCCACTTCTAAAATATCAAAGAATTCGGATACCATGATGGGAAAAAGGTCAACATTCCAGAGGTGGTGGGGTATACCCTCCAACCTGATCCAAACTCCCTCTTCTTTCGAAGTGAAAATCGCGTTGGAGTTCACGGACCAGGGGACATAAGACGCAGACAACATTTGTAAGCTGGACCTATAAAGGTTGAGAGCCTCGTTCCGAGAAGAGCTAGAAACAAACTTAACCAAAAATTTACTAGGTGAGAAGTCCATGACCTCCTCAAAAATGGAGGCAGGCCAATATGTACGCAAGTGCTCCTCCAGAGTGGATTTAGAGAGAAGTGGGGTATGGGAAGTCACTATCGCACAGCAGGACATGTATTGCAACTGATCATAGACAGAAGCAGAGGGGGGAAGGATGTGTGGGGTGTGGGGAGAGAGCTCAGCCATCTTCATAGTGGTATGAACAGGCCTTTTTTCCTGAAAAAAATTTGCAGATAGCTGCTGAGTGCTTATGAGAAGAGCATTTGAAACAAGAACCCTTATATCTACAGAATCTTTTAACATGATCACGGAGACCATAATAGAAGCATCTATCATTTTTTCTACAGAAACTTACAAGGGGCGAAGTCTTCTTTCTTCGGGAGACTACTTCCCAGTGATCAAGAGTGTCCTCCGTAACCGAAAATGGCTTCTCTATAGTCCCAGGTATGGTTTTCCTTAGAGTTCTAGGCTCTGAAGAGAGAGTAGGAGAAAGAGACGCAAGTAAAGAGAAGCAAGAGCCAGGTGCCCTAGAAGTTGGACCGCCAGAATTTGAGTTGCGTGGTGTGGAAGTAAGACAAGAGAGAGGAGATGTCTCTTTTTATGACAAGATCAACTTGTCAGAGATATGGGCGACGATCGTCAGAGAAGACAAAGCATTTTCATCTGCCAACCTGACATTCATTAATGGAGGACAGTGAACCGGAGAGGAGTCCGCCCAGTTCAGCCCCATTGTCCGGTTCGTGCTCGTTCCGAGACAAGAATAATTGTTACTAATAAACCCACCCTTGTAATTATTATTCTTTAAGCATCAATTAGAGCCGCTAAATAGATTATAAGACACTAGGTTAGGCGAAAAATATGAGGAATAATTCCACACATTTAGCGAGGCATTGATGGATATGACAGACTCACAATTATGATCTTGGGAACTACCCCGAAACGAATCGTCTTCTCCGATGATCCAGCGACTTCTGACCGGCGGAAAGAAAGCCCTAGCAGAGCCATCCGGGAGGAGAAGAGGGTCAGCTGAGGATAGAGGCCACTATTCCCGAGTATGTGATTGGTCCTCAAACCAGATAGATCGCCGGTCCGTCACAAAATCCCCAATCTCAGAGCATCTTCGCACCGATGCTGGAGTGATGGCGATAGGGTTTAAACGAGGCTCATCATAATAAGATATTGCAAAATAGTGGATCTCACTACTAATTGAGTAAACAATCAGATCCAAAGACAGATAACAGTGAACAAGAGAATGAAACCAACAAAAAGATATCTCCTTAGTACAAAAGAAACCATCCACAATCACATCGACTTTAATCTCAGGGGGAAGAAAACATGTATGACTGTCAAGATGTATAGCATGCAAAGTACCAGATCTAAGATGGAGAGCAACAGATCGCCCTAAAAGGGACGAAACCCTTCGAGGAGACTGGGATCCAGGTCTTGACGACCAATCAAGAGTCGGATCAGCCTGGGGGGGCCAGCCAGAGCCCCGAGGAAGAGCAAGGGGAAGTGGGTTTCTTCCCGGAAATACTTACCTGTGTGGGGGATCTAGGTTTGCTGGAGCAGCGGCAATCCTTTCCAAGCTGCTCGACCGGAGGATTGTCATCTTCCAGTAGACGCGCCATGAAGGCACCCTAGTCGAAACCAGTGGCAAGCTGAAGGAGCTCGCGAGTGTGGGAGCGGTGTCGCCGGTGAAGGTTTTTTCCCCGAGGGAGTTTGCGTCGTCGAGAAGGCATGAGGGAAAAGTGCGCGTATGTTTTTTTCAACACTTATTATGATACTTATTTTACTTTTTACGCAAACTATAATATTTTCTTATACATATTTATTCACTTTTAAAAGAAAATCACTTTTAGACTGAATGGTAATACTATCAGAATATTAATATCAATTTTCACTTATTCTAACTTTTTATTCTATATCTAAAGAAGGGCTTAATGTTTTGTTGGAGGGTAAGTAGGAGTGCAAATTTATCGCATATGATACAAATATTTAGGGGTGCAGATCCAAATTGATTAAATGAACTGAATCGAACTATTTTAATGATTTGATTTGGTTCTTCAAATTCAATAGTTTAGTTTGGTTTGAAATATCACCAAATTGATCTATATGGCTCAGTTTGCGGTTCCAATGATGGTTTAACCGAACTGATAAGTTATATATGTATATTAAATATTTAAATCTAATATTAATATATGTAACATATTACATTATAGTTATATATGTTATATATATATTAACATTATATTAAAAAATATAATAAATCTAATTAACATTATCTATGTTAAAAAAATCTTATTATTTGTATATATTTTATTAAAAGGCTAAACTACAACTGAACTGAACCAAACTGATTTTGAGTAATTCAATTCTAATAGGTAAGATGACTTGATTCGAAAATTATTTAAACTAACTTTTATGGTTTGATTTGAGAATTTACCTTAAATTGAACCATGTGCACCCTTACAAATATAGATGTTACTAGGAGTGTAAATGGATATACAATATTTGTTTTGTATTCGTATTTGTATCTATTTTTTTTAGAGGATATGGATTATCCGTATTACATAAATATATTATTTGATTTGATTTTTACACACACACACACATATATAATTTTATATACACAAAGTAATGATCTAATAGGGTACTGCCTTACTTAATCTAGTTATGGCCTAAATCTTAACTATTCAATACAAAATCACCTAACACATCTTAACCGTTCATTTTGAAAAGGAAGGTATTCTCAATGACAACAAGAAGCACGTATTTTACGTAAAATGTTCACGATCCATCAATTCAGGCGACGTGCGTAATTCCATATCTGGAATTAATATCAACAACAAATAAGCATTAGATCTGGTAAAGGCCATCCTCAATAATATTCTTTCCATTCGAAAACAAGAACCATCCCATCTTTTTCTCTTGTGGATGAACACTTCCAAAACCCAATAAGAACATTTCGGTGTTCATCTAGTATTTCTTCTCTATCTTTTTTGTCTTTTTCTTTCTCTCCATTCAGTGTCTCTCTCTCTCCTTTCTTTTGGTAGAGAGAAAAATGAAGAGAATATGAAGATCTTGGTGAAGATGCTCAACGGGACGTACTTCAAGATCAAAGTCAATTCCGAATACATGGTAATCAACCCTCCTATCCTCCTTTGGATCTTGTGCTTTTTCCTCGTTGCGATCTGTGCGATTTTGTTCTTCATTGACTCTCTTTGTCGAATTCTCATATAATTCCTGCTTCTTCTTATTTCTTTTTATGGAATTCTTTCAATTTTCTCATTGGATTTTGAGTTTTTCGTGAGGGTTAGTTAGGGACAATTAGGATTTATGTCAATGTTGAGTGTGCACGAGTGGTACCTTTGGGGACAATTCTTGCATATGTTTGTTTTGTTAGTGTGTTTTAGGGTGTGATTGGTGAACTTCTTTTTTTGTATAGTTGACTCATATTTAATGTTGGATGTCTAGCTTCAATTATGTCACATTGTCCTATAGAATAAAATATTAGATGGATACACTAGTACTTGTAGTTATTAGTTAATTTAGTCTTTAGAGTAATCAGTGTATTAGATTATTAGTAGTAAGATGGATTTTCTTGATAATAGTAGGATGCAAGTTTTTTCATGTTTATTAGCTATTGTGCTACTTCTAGTGATGTTGTGCTTCTTTGGCTTTTGTTGTCTAGGTTTTATCCAATGTTTTATTCTAGTAACTTTTTGTCAAATCATTTGAGGCATATCTTATTTTATTTTTCATATGCAATGTGTACTATTGCAATCTTAAGCTTGTCGTTTTATATAGGTTGCAGATGTTAAGAAGAGTATAAAGACCAATCAAGGTTAAAAATGTTTACCCAACTGTGCAACAAATGCTTATTCGTCAGGGAAAACTTCTCAAGGATGCCACAACATTTCGTTAGAGAAGGAAAATACAAAAACATTCAATACAATCTTAATTAGTAAAAACAAAATTACAATATCTACTTAAAAATACGTAATCACTGAAACATACACACGTGATGATTCAATATAGATATAGATCTTTTGGCAACATATTTTGAAACTTCAACAGAAATATATCACTTCTAAGCGAAAGAGAATTTGTCTATAATTCCAACAATGTTTATTAGAACTACTTCGAAATTAGTCCTTACTGTTGAGAATTAACATTAATAATATAACATTTTGTAATTATTGAAAATGAAACTACAGAATCAACTTAAACTTCATAATTATTGAAACATTCACAATTTATCATTTAGTTTTGAAATGGAACCTTGTAAGCATATTTTAAAACTTCAACGAAGATACACCGCTTCTTGTCGCCAAAAAGATCGATGTCTACAATTCTAATAATATTTACTTAAACTACCTAAAATAAGTATTTAATTATTGAGTTTTAAAATTACTAAGTTTAAGATTTCATAATTATTGAAAATATAGTATTCTAAAAAAATGCATGTTGTTTCGTTTTAGAAAATAATCACTATTCGATCATCAACCGACATCCAAACAATAATACATAACATTGGAAATGTATCAAAAAAAATATCATTATAAAAAAATCTTAAACACTATTCATATTCACCCTCAATAACACGTATCAACCATAAAAAAAAATAGAGAATTAGGAAGAAGAAAAGACATAAGTATCAAAAAAAATATCCCTACTTATGGAGGGATGATGATGGAGAGAAGTCATTCCAAATTTTCATTCACATTAGCTGGAAAAGGAATAATAATACTTATGGAATGCTACCATCCAAATTGCATACGAAATTACAATATTCCGTAATTACGAAAATCTCACTATTCAATTAAATTGCAGACTTGAGCATTCAATATTTATGGAACGATTTTAACATATCTTGAAACTTCAAATTAAAATATATCACATCTAGTCAAAATATATAAAGACGTAATACTATTTTCAGTAATTACATAACTATTAATCAATGAGATGTAAATATCCGAAGAAAGCAAAAGTAGACCTTGATCATGTCTTCTCCAAATTTTTTTTTTTTGACAACGAATTGTTAGACAATCTAAAATACCTCTTTTTGTTGATAGATCATATCTACGTACTACTAGAAATATCTAATATGGTAACAACATCGGTTATTGTGTTTGTCTTTTTGAATTTTAAAATTTAAAATCGATATGATAATATCCTTCCAAATAAAACTACTACATAACCGTCCAAATTTAAAAAGATTCTAAATAATCAGGCTTTATTAATTGAAACCATATCCACGAGATCTTTAATGGTACAACTAATTGATTGTAAAAACCGTCAAATAAGGAATAACAACTACCATCAATTCAAATTAGTATTAAACAATAATAAAAATATAACTTAATAAAAATCTTAAGATCTCAAATCAATAGTTTAGATTTAATGCCCTACTTATCCTAATTAAGGTCAAGTACTACTAGAAAATTGGCTCATATATATAAATGTGTGTGTGTGTGATTGTGATTGTGATTGTTAGCTGTAAAAGTTCTTGATTATTGTCATGTACACACACACATGCTACAATTAAATCGAAGAATATCTTTGTGTAATATATATATAATACAAATAATGGATACAAATTGAATATTATAAAATATTTGAAAAATAATATCTATATCCGTATTTGTGTCCATTTAAGATGGTTATGGATAATCTATATTCTCTCAAAAAGGAATATGAGTACGGATGCGAGACAGATATCCATATCCCTTTACAATTTACATTCCTAGTACTAAGGGTCTATTCCTAGTACTAAGGTTAGTTTTAGAACTTACGATTGTCTAGGTGAAAGAATTAATATAAAATGTTAGAAGTTGTAATAATAGTATAAAAATACCATACAAAAATTAAGAATTTAGCTTTTGTTACAAGAGACAAAACAATTTTAGCTTATGTGTCTTTAACTTTTAAGAGAAGTAACCCTTCTTTTGTAGAAAGTGTAGATTTTAGGATTTAAAAAAATAAATAAATACTATTAACTCTATTTTTGCCAATGTTTGTTAATTGGGTTAGAGTGTAAATTACAGTCATGTTTTGGTTTTTAGTCACCAACACTTATAAGTATTGTATTTATTTAGTCATATTTAACACGTCAATGATGTCGTTGTAGTATAGTGGTGAGTATTCCCGCCTGTCACGCGGGCGACCCGGGTTCGATCCCCGGCAACGGCGTATTTTTTATCCTTTTTTTGGATAAATTGATCGAATGATGAAGTGGTACTATCTTTTTACGAAGCAAGTCATCCCCATGGGCCGTGCCCGCGAATTAAAACGTCCTCAGTATTTTGAAGGATGGTAAATTAGTACGGTGATAGTTCGTGTTGGTTTCTCCCACACTACAGCTAGTCAGCTAAGCTGCTAATGTATAATGTTATTTTTTCTTCTCGTTTTGTTTTACCGTATCAAAAGCATACATAGAACAGCATGCACTCCATTCAGTCAGTCACAGACCTTCATGATGATGATAACTCTGTAAATTAAGATAAACGGATGTCTTCAACGTTTTGTTAATGAAAACATAAATAACATTGTGCAAAAACAATCCTTCATGGCATTCTATAGAATGGATCTTTGTGTGGATCACTAGGAACAAACACAGGAAGCTGGTAAGACCCTCTCATCCTATCTACCATGCCTTGCTGCCCTGTTGCAGGGCGGGCACCTACAGAGCTTGCTGCATTTCTATCATTCAGCAGAGGCCCTCCGAAGAATATGGATTGCCCAGTGTACGTAAACTCCGTCCCTCTGGTTCGAGGAGCAGCTGTGGTATCCCTGGCAGTGACAAAACGGCCAGTGTCTCTGTCCCAGTAGACTGAGGAATTTGAAGTCCCGGTTGCACTTGGACTGTCTTTCTTTCTCAAGTCCATTTGTACCTCATCACCAGCAAAACTGTCATCCTCGTCATTTGTTTGAGTTGATATTGGAGAGCGGTTTGCCGATGTCTGATATACTGGGTTGAAGTGTGTTGTGTTGGGAGCCTGCTGATCCAGCATACATGTGTTGTTTGAGTAGTGAGGACTGCTTAAGTCGCTTGGGGTTTGTGGAGTCTCGAGATCTTCTCTACTCATGTAGCTCGGAGGATGTATATTCTTCAAAGGTGAAGACCTCATGATACCTCTTCTTCTTTCTATTTGGAGACCAATATCTGAATTTACACCACTGCTCCGACCACTTGCATCGCCACTTGATTGATCAGTGTCATATTGTAGATAAGGGTTGATTGGTCTTAGCACAGACGAGGAAGCTCTGGCTTTTGCTGCAGCTTTTACAGCCTCACTAGAATCCAGTTTTGCAAGCTTCCAAGCACTAATACGGACTGGTCGCTTTGGTTGAGTCTTTCCTTTTTCGAATGCCAAAACATTCTCTGGACCAAAAGTTGATGGTAAATGACCACGTTCCAAATGTGGGACTATCTCGTCCTGTAAAAGTATTCAAGAACATTAGATGTGCTTAAAGCATGTGGAACGTATCTCTTGAATTACAGGCTTCCTTTTTAATTTCAAGGATTTTTATGAGGCTAAGAAGAGAATTACTACCGAACAAAACATAACTTATTCGGTACGTTATTATTACTCCAGTTTAGGAGTCACAGGTTTGAATCCTAATAGAAGCAAAACTTTTGAAAAGAAAAAAAGACAGAGAACTAGTTGGACTACCAACCGCCAACAGAAATGACAGGTCCTCTCCTGAAATTCCTACCGTAAGGGCTAGGACTACTCCAGTTTTAAGGCAAGCACATCCCCTACAAAAAGGGGAGGCCGTATTAGCTGGTCTATGCACCAGCAGGAATCTTGGACTAACATAGTTCCCAGATGAAATAAGTAAAGAAAATTTGAATTACTTGATCCATGGTAGAGGCCCCCAGACAATATACTACGTTTTATTTTAGCTGCTAGTGTTCAAGAAGGGTTTATTGGAATGACTAAGGTAAGGCAGTGTCTAACTACTACTTATTCTGGGAATAGGTTGAATAGGCTGATAAGAAATTTAGTAGTAGTAGACAGGATTGAAGATACTTTACATCAGTTCCATGAACTAATTCATCTGAAAAAGAACCCAAAAACTAGAAACCTGATGATTGTCGCTAGCAAGATTTACAAGAGAGCACTTGTGATGGTTGATAAAATAGGTCAAGTGTAGGAACAACTTATCCAAGTAGGCATTGTAAAAGTTGTGGTTTAACATATTATAGAGAATTTATCAAGAATAAGCATGACTATTTGTGCTTACTGTTCTATTTTGGTTACCTTCTGATCAATAAAGATTCTTGGGGGAGTGCACCATGCACCTCTGTACTGTAACCCAATAGAGCTTCCTCTGCTAATAGCAGTTACAGCTGAACTGAATGGGGAAGATCGAAGACTTTGATCTTCACGTACAGATGGCTCACCTGGTTCACTCTGAGTTCTCATAGCCACAATGTACTCATAAGTTGTAATCCCCTGTAAAAGATATAAAGTTCGTCTTTTACAAATTTGCCAAATGGAATTAAAGAGATAAAGATTTGAACTTGAAGAAACACCTTTTTAATTAATAGCAAGTGGAAACAGAATAGTTCCCCCAAGGGAATGCAGGCCAACATACAAACTGTAGTACATAAAGCCTGCAAAAAGGAGGTCATGTAACAATAAGAAAAAACACTTGAAATGAATACTATGTTGCATTTGAAATTATAACGCATAAAAACTTAACGTACACAATATTTATGTTGATAACATCAGCTAGTTTCTAGAATATATTCAAAGATGTTAAAACATAGAAGTTAGGAGCTTCAGACTAATCTTGTACTAGTTTCTATTATGTAGTGTACTGTTATCATACATAAATGACTTTCTTTGAGCAAGGATGGGCTGATGGGATACCACTTAATGAATGATGATATCAACAGTAACAGCATAGAGTTTCAGCAGGATTAATAGGTAAGCAGCCTGTACAAAATAAAGCAAGATGAAAGCGAAGGGAGGAAACAATAGCAGGCGAAACGCTAGGGTTCAACTTTTTCCTTTTTATTTATGTTTTATGCCTATGCTTTTGCATACTGCATATTTCTACAGTAGCATCTGGCTGAGCTGTTAATCATAAACCGACATGACAGAAACAACGAGAAATTAGTGTTTTGGATCATGAACAATCATGTTTCCAGGTTGTCAATGTTCTAATTCAATAACATGATTAGTAACTGTGTTGTGTTCGGTCAATCCATCAAACATCAAATAGAACAATATTATGCTTGGTATTTGCATGAATTATTGCTAAAAACAACAATACTTATTTTGCAAAAGTATATTGGGACAAAACAATCTGTTCTTCCCCTATCACCTTAAGAACTGCACTTGTGATTGTGCAAGAACAGTGACCTACTGAGTGTCTGTTTGTGCCTTAGAAACGAAAGGAAATGAAAAATCAGAGTCAAAGGGAAACCAAAGGAAACAGAAACTAATGGAATTTATTTTCTGTTTGACCAAAATTCTAGTGTTTGTGCCTGTCATTAGAAACAAACAAAAAACAAAAGTCATGTGTTTATGCATGTTAATAGAAACAGAGGGAAAATAATTTTAATTTGTCCAAATAAACATAAATGTTTTAAATTTTATAATAGTAATAAAAATAATGAAACTACATAAATTAACGAAAAGTATATAAACGGGAAAAAAAAATTTCTTGCAGATCGAAAGCACAAGGAAGGAGAATACTCATTGCTTGATGAAGCTGCACCGCCTTACCGTTGGAATCCATGAAAGAAGAAAAACAGATACAGAGAGAGAAGAGAAAACCAAGGAGAATGAAGAAGAATGCAAAGGAGAAGGAAGAAGAATGCAAGGAGGAGGAGGAAGAAGAGAAAACCAAGGAGAAGGAAGACAAAGCAGTAGAGACGTTTCCTTTGAGATTCAAGCGTATGGACCAAGGAAAAAAAATCTCTTTGCCTTTTATACTTTGGAAACCAAAGGAAATCATTTCCTTTTCCTTAGGAAAGTACTAAAACTACTTTAAAATGTGGTCAAAGAGAAATTACTTTCCTTTAGATTCCCCCCTTGAATTTTGAGAAAACATAATTAGCTTTTCTAATACATTGTATCAACTAGAAATGATTGAGATTTTTCCAATTGTGTAAAGAAACAACTTCATAGTAGCACATGTAAATCAACAGAATATACTCTTTTTCCCACCATTTATCATGCTATCATTGTTTTAGGGTTTCTTTCGATCCCTAAGAAGAGTAGGTCACGTCCTCTACTATCATGTCTAAGTACAACTCATTTCCATGAAGTCCATTTGAGTAGAATTCACTGCACATTCCATGGAACAAGTCAGCTACATAAAGACTAACAATCTCAAGTACATACCACTGACATGGTATTGCATGGAAATAGAAAACTGAATTTGCATGAATCTGAACCATTCTTTACAGATTTTCAAATGTCAGTAGTTCAGTACACAAGGAAAGGTCTTCAATTCAGACTACAGAAAGGGGACAGACCGACCATCTTGTCTCTTCTGCTGGTGATGCATTCTAATTGGTTGGTTGTGCCTCCAGCACTGTTACTTTGAAGAAAATAGAGTACTTCAAAGCAAGCCTAAGCTCTGTATACGTTAGCCTGGGTAAACATCACAGGATTTTGGTCCTATTGTGTTGGCCTTTGGGGTCGGGTGTATTTCGAGTTTTGTAGTTTTCCACTATTTTAATGTATTTCCAAAAATAAATTGAGTAAGATTGTGCAGCCTTTGTACTAGTGATTAATTTGAGGGTGTGACAAAGTGGCATTATCCTACCCTAAGTGTTGTTTACTCAAAACAACAAATGAGTATAGGGTTGGTAGCTTAATTTCATTTATGTAGATGAAGATTAAATTCTTGAGCCATCATCTATAAAGTTCCAAGTATAAATGGAGAACATGTAATAAAAGAAAGGTACATACCACAATGGTAGCAAAAGGAGCTCGAGAAAAGATATTTCCAAGCCTTTCTACTATTAGAATATCCATAGCTCTTTTTTCCGTGAAGCACCGCACTAGGACAGCTATACCAACACCAATTTCAACAATAAGCTGCAAAGATATTATCAGAATCAAGACAATTAGTTATTGTTTACGGAAAAGTTAACCTTATATACAAACGTAAGCAGATGAGATTTTTGAGGCCCATAAAAATAAAAATGTCGACAAGATGAAAGGGCACCACATTTATAAAAAAGTGAGATCCTACCCAGAAAAGGCTCATGGTCATAAGTGATAAGAATGTCACATAATTTCTCCTCCCTACACAGTTGTTTAGCCACTGCATGAATAATAAAGCAGCTGGATAAAATTTCAGTTTATGTAGAAGCATAACAGTAGGCAAGGAGCGTTGTACGTACTTACCCGACAATGATGATCGAATCCAATGACACATTTGTCACAACTCCTGCAGTGTTTGCTGAATTTATTCACCTGGACAAACAATGAAGAATGATAGTATAAACTGTCTGAATCCTTGGCTTAAAATGTTTGAGTCCTCAACTCAACAAAACCTTAATCCGACTGTGTAAGATTAGAGGCAGAAATATGCATGGCAAATCACAGAGAAAATATTAAATTTTTAGCAATAAAAATAATTCATATTTATGTGAAGTTCTAACGATTATGCTTCCTCTGCTTGATTGTTATTTCTACGATAAGATTATCATGATTTCCTACATTCAAGCTGGGTTTCCTCCCACTTGATCAATAACTTCTCAAGTCAAGTGGTTGACTTTCAAGGAAAGCTCCATTTGTTTATCCTATACACACCAATTGACCTTGAAGGACTTTATGTGAGGCCTTTGTGCTGTTTACTGCCTGTGTACAGACCAATTGAAGTAGAAACTTCAATTCTAAAGGAGTCCTGAGGATGAAGCTCATGGATGCTATACAGTGTTGCATGTAAGCCATTCATACAATATGTTGAATGATATAATGATGAAACAGATTCACAAGAGGATAGGAGTGGCACACATGGTATTCATGTTGTCCACACTTCAGTACTGGAAATGACAAAACCATTGATGCTGTAGCATTTTACAGTTGATTAATTGTAAAGGTGTGGAAAAGGCCACAGTGACAATCAACTACTTCAAGTGCCAGGCCCATATACATAAGATGCAACTGAGGAAAGAAATCTAGGATAATCTCATATTAGGATTTGAAGGGGTGTAAGGTAGATAACAATGACAGCTTTGTTTGTATTTTGACATAAAGAGAGCTTTAGGAATAGATAAAATAAAAAAGAACAATGTGTTAATTTCGATTTTTGATTTAGTCCAACTCTAGACCAACATGTAGAGTATAGAATTACCTCAGCATTGCATAATGTGCAGAAGAGTGATTCATCATTGTTGGATTGTTGTTGGGTGGAAACCTCTTCACTTCGGCAATCTTCATTAACAAGACATGCACAGCAGAAGCACCCAAGTCCACAGCACATAGTTGCTGCCTCGCCAATGTGGATTGAAATTCCTGGATCGGCAGGGTCAATGGCAGTACATCTAATGTATAGAACAAGAACAGAAAATGCCTGGAATATGGACATGCTCATGAGAATAAAGTGGACAATGCGAAAGAGAAACAACCAGAGTAACTAAAAACTGAGAAATTCTAAAATCCTAGACATGAAAAGTACTTACAAAGAAACTATAAACACCCATTGCCACGTACTCATAGCAATCTTTTCCCAGAAATGGAGCAAAGAAGGCATAGAATGCGATAGATAGTAAGAAGAATACAGTAATGGCCATTATCTGCAACAACAAAAAATGTTGCTCTTAAATTAAAGATTCAGCAGAAATGAAGGAAAATAGGAATTAAATTGCTCACAAATAGATTCACTAACTGACAAAGGTTGTTCACCATTACATTTTTTTAATACAGTAATCAGTGACATGACGGAATAGAACATCTAGATAGCCGGATTTCAAATGAAATCCAAAATGCACGACATCCAATTCTATGATTAAGGAGACTACTTCAACTTAGCTTCATTGTGCGAACATGCTACATTTGGACAATAAACTTTTAAGTACGTGCCAATGCACTACTAAACGGAATAATCCCCCTCAAGATCAGAAGTCCAAAATAGAGGGCACGAAAGGCACAAAGAAATTTTTTTTTTCACATAATCATCAACAAGAATGCGGTGTGTACTGAGAAAGCATCAAACAACTAGTTTAGTAACCGAGCACCACAAATGGCTCTAAATTCTTTTTACAGGCATGGGTTCATTTATGTTGGTGAAGAACAAAATCAACAAGTAATTCTCCAACAACCGTGCAAAATCTACCAGCAGTGCAACTACGAACAAAAAAAGGGAGAAGAAAAAAACTGCACAGCCTAAGACGGAAATAGAAAGTTACGAACGACTATTACCTGGAAACAGTGGGCGGGCAGCTGCCACCCATGCCGTCTGGCCATGGCTCAACCCACAGAAAGAAACGCCGGTCAGAAGAAGAACTAATGCCAGATCCAATATTTGACGCTACCCAACACGAGTTTTGCGGTTGCTGTTGCACCAGATCACATAAACAGTGGAACCCAAGCCTCTGTCTCCGTGCAGATCACATGGAGACACCAGAACCGGCTGGAGTGGCGGGTGGGAGTGTTCTTCCACTGGCAGTCTGTAGTTTGCTGGAGAGGAGGAGGAAGCGGGGGAGGTGGTGAGGATGGGAAGTGGAAGGGTGGTGAGTGCGACCCATTTGACTTGGGCTTTTCGGTTCCTCGCCTCTGTGAGTTCCGGAGGTGTGGGATTTGACCGAGCAAAGCACGGGTCACGGAGGAGAGAGAGAAAAGAAGAGTTAAGAGAAGTGAGAACGCAGGGCTTTTCTTTCAGTCTTCTTCTTGGAAGACGCAACTGTAACAAAAAAGGTGTAGAATATATCTAAGAATTCTAGTAGTCCAAGCATCGCACGGATTAATTATATTTTTTGTAAAATTTAATATATTTGTATGGTTTATTATTTTACAGAAAAGATAATGTAAGCCTGCGAGCTCATTCATTTAGAACGAGCCTCCTCTCATCCATTCTTCATATGTAGAATGTAAAAGCCTACGATTCTCTTTAAAATTTAAGATCAATGGATACTATTTTCTTTTTAAATTTCAAAAATTCTACATCCATTATTAACATTCAAATCTATAATTCTTTAACTGAAGTGATAATCATAAATAAGTTATGTTTTGTTTGGTGATCTAAGAATACTATTGTTCATCTAAGACCGCAACTTATGATGTGGCATAAGTGTAAACAGGAAATGTCTAACGATTCGAATTTAACAATATATTGAATTTTAAGATATTTAGATCAAAAATCAATAATTATTTAATTTAAATAAATATTTAACTATGTATTTATAAATATCTAATAAATATATATCTATGTAAAAAAAAAGTCCTCATAATAATAATTATTTTTCTTATTCTTTCTAATTCTCTCTCTCTCTCTCTCTCAACAAAAAGTTTTTCAATTAGGTTTTTAATGTAGTGGAGAGGTTTTTCCACACGATCTCTTTGATAAGGTTGATCTTTGGTTGGTGTGCACTCTAATTGGTGGATTCTACAGTTGACATGGTTGCCGTGATATTTACTTTTCATTGCTTCTCCAGTCTATGTATTTTTTAGTTGACGTGGTCAATTTTGTATTTCAAGTGATTGTTGTTGTGTGTTTGTCGTCTTGAGATGTGTCTTTGATTGATGTGATTGGCATTGTATAATTGTCATGTCTCTCTTTTCATCAATGTCGTGTGCTCGACATTTTTGTGATAAAAGGTATTCTTTTTGATAAATAATCTATGATAATTAATGAATTCATTTGGTTACAGCAAGAATTACTTTAGTAATTATAGAAATTTCTTTAGTAACTGGTGGATTTTTTTTTTTTTTTTTTGACAATGTCTCGTTGTCACAGTGGTTGGGAGAATTTTAAACTCGCCACAGGTCTCGGATTCGAGTCCTGAAACATGCATAAAAATTATCGTTTACAAAAAAAACTGGTGGATTTTTTTTAATAACAATACAAATTTCTATGGTATTCAGAGAATTCCTTTGTAACAATACAAATCTCTAGGGTAACAAGAGGAATTCCTTTAATAACAAAATGAATTTCTATAATAAGTAGAAATACACAAACAATGTAAAATACCATTCCAACAACCAAATACAATGGAATTATTATTTTAACAAGCTAACATTGTTACACATATTATTATATATACATATTTGGCTTTTGTTATAAACTAAATTAATTACTTTTACATTTGTTTTTGTAGTAATGGATCAAGTATACATTCTTGATGTATTAGAAGATTTAAAGCCTAAAGTTAGCATGTCATTCGATTCAATCGAAGAAACAAATGACTACTATGTCACATATGCGATGACATGTGGTTTCAATGTCAAAAAGCTTTCATCAAAGTATAATAGTGCAAAAATTGTTGAACAACATGATTATTTTAAAGAAGTTTTTTGTTCATGGCATGGTAAACATATACCTAGAAAAAAAGATGAAAAAGTGGCTACTATGTTAGGTGAATTGAACCAGGTGATTGAAACATTTGATAAATTAAAGAGGAAAAGGGTTGTTGGGTTGTCCAATATTGGTTGCATGGCAAAGATGAAACTAAGACTTGAAAACTGATTAATTCATAATTCATGTATTTTTTTATTCTCATATTTGTTTATTTTGTATATAAATAATATTACTCGAAGTGTTGTGTGTAAATTTTGCAAAACTTGAGAACTTAGAAAGAATATAAGAAAAATAAGGGAGAAAAGAATAATTATGTCGGAAAAGAAGAGTTTTTTGTATGAAAAATTCTAGAACTACTTCAAGAGGTTAAATACACATTTTTCACGTGCCTAATTACTGAGAAAAATATCAGCCAATAAGTGGAAGAAGTCAAAGAAAATCCAGGATGACGTGGTTGCCTACCAAGCGTCTAGATGTAGATTCAGCTCCTCCTAGGCCGTCACACTAGATATTTTTGACTCGATCTTCTTTAGATATGATTCTCACTTATAAATATTTTGTATTCAAAGTTCAAGATTAAATTTTATATTCGGATTTGTTTCCGACGTAAGTAAGTCCTTATAGGCCTATAAAAGTACCTCATGTAGATCTAAAGGGAAGCTTCTGCCATCTAGGTTTTAAACTTTTTCCTTTTCTTGTATTTTGGAAGATCTAGAAGATCATCAGTGTAATCTCAGGTTTCTTTCAATAAAAAGTCATTTTTATTTAATTATGTTTTATATTTCTCCTTCTTCCTCTTTTATTTTAATATTTTGTGTTATCATACTTGGCTAATTCTTTAGATCTAAGGTGGAAATGAAGTTTATGTAAATTGGAATGTGTGATTATGTTTCTTTCTCTTTCTATTTGTACTTAATGTAATGAGTATGTTGATTGGATGGATATTACATAAATCACTCATAGAATCGATAGACTAACGTTGATATTATCTTTTTAGTCTATGCTTAGAGAAGATTTAATTGATGGTTGTGTATATAATCGTGATTCTATCAAATATCATCTGATTTAATTTGGTTTGTGTGTTTTTTCTTATTGACTTGATATTTTATTATGCATATTTAACATATAATTTATGTTTGTTAGGATAAAAATCATTGAATCAAGTTATTTAGATCAATTGAGAGGAAGGGAATTAACATGATCATGCATTCCCAATTCTATATAAATGGATTCAATACTCTAGGTTTTAATTCATTTGATAGCATCCTAATAGTCTAGTGTTAGATTTTTCTTTTCACATTAACTCTTTCAATTCTTTTTTTAATAATCGATAATAAATCTTTGTTTCTTAAATACTTTTCTCTGTAAAATCGACCTGTATTTGCCGACGTACTACTCTAGACTTTGTGCACTTGCAGTTAATTAAAATGAACACGTCAAAAACAAATTTAAAAGATGGTTTGTGATAAATTCCACTGAAGAGTACAACCGTGAGATGACTTATTGTAACACTTGAAGACTTTGTGGAAGACGAGTGGATTGTGGGTGTGTTTAGTGGCCTAGAGCACTATAAGTTGTAAGTTTTATTTTGGGATTTGGTTCCCACTTGGTTATATTTTTGGTAATTAAGTTGCGAACTCTGTTAGGTGAATTGTTATTTGATTACCATTAAATGTAATATTCTTCTTAGGTAATCAAAGTGAATTTTGTGGATACTTCCTTATTTGAATTTGCCGTTTTGACATATTGTATTCCGTGAGTGCACAGAACACATACAAATATAGTTGTGTTACAATACCATTCTGTGATAGCACTATGTTTGGACAATCATTCCATGATAGTACTGTTTACAGGGGCGGATACAAGTGGGGGCCAGTGGGGGCTTTGCCTCCACTGGACTTAAGAAAAATTTCCTTATACTGTGTATATGAGTTTGTAAATTTCCCCCATCAAATGTTGAAAACACGTTTTCCCTCCCCCACGCGAACCTCTTCGTCTTCTCTTCTCTTCTACCCAAAAACTAAGAATCGGCGCCGTCCTCTCCTCTCATCCTCTATTCCTCTTCCACCAGAGCACCGAGCACGAGACGGAGATGTTGAAAAAATCTATAAGTATATTTCGATGATAACAAATGAAATGTGATTAAATGTTAATAATCACTTAAGAAAATATGAAATATTCAAGTATTGAATAAGAAAATCATTTACAAAAGCATAATATTCATTTATGTATGTGATTGGAC
>JAMKQA010003707.1:0-13140 GCA_024699735.1 Posidonia australis
AAGATTCCATGGCATATTCGTTGCTAAAGGTAACAGCTATGGGAGGTGGAAAGCCAGCAGCCCGCAGCCTGCGAAGTGGTGTGCGCTAGGGATGTGCGCCGGCTATATGTGCCACATATGTGTGCTAGGGAGGTGTGCTAGCTAGGTGTGCTAGGGAAGTGTGCTAGCTAAGTGTGCTAGGGAAGTGTGCTAGCTAACTTGTCCGGTTTCTAATTGGGCTGCAGGTTTGCTATGGGTTTGGGGTTGGTTCAAGGATCAGTCACATCCAAAGCAACAACTGGAGCCTTATCAACGAGTCACCTCAAAATCGGGGTGTCTACACTATGTGTGCGGCTAGGAGACTTCAGACTATATGCACTACGCTAGACCTCTACATGCCTGCACTTGCAAACTGAAAACACAAGGAAAAACGCATGAGTGACAAAAGTCACCTAGTACACACCCCAAGAAAAATGGTGGGAAAACGAAATCATAATTAATTTTCATTTAAAATTTATTTCGCAAACCATTTCGCAAAGCCTCACGAACCAGGCCCACACCGACCAAAACTACAATCGAGGTTCTACTAGCCCAAAATCACAAGCAAAGGCCCTAAATGGCCAAAACCACACACAATGAGTTAGAAAGTCTGGCGCCAGGCAACCAAACTCTAGCCACACACAGTTCTTCAAGGAGCAACCACAACGTTCTGTACTTCTATGGTGACGGTCACCCTATGCAATAGTGTTCACCGTCCTGCAATTCTCCCTTTCTAGAGAAGCCTCAAAAAGTCAACCCCTTCCTAGGAAGGTTGTCATGTCTCTCAGGACGCTACCAGTTACGGGGCATGTGTCCGACCCGCACTGGCCACCACAGGGTACGCCTCCTCAAGGTGTCCGCTACATACGGTGCTCAGAAGGGAGTGTCTACCTCCACACCTGATAACACCCGAGCTTTAGTGCTCACAGCGACAGCAGAAATATCATACCTCCCCGTCATGCCACAAAACACCTCAACTTGCGAACCACAACCCTAACCTCGAGGCGACAGTCAAGGAGTCTCATACTTCGAGAACCTGACGTCCCTCAGCCTCAGGTATCTTAGCCCCCGACCTCGACTAGGGTGTCGCGCTTGACCACTCGAGAATGTCTTCACATTCCTTGGTCGCGACGACACAGTCCCACACTGTTTCTGCCTACACAGAGAAAACTAGTAAAACCATTTTCCAAATCTACCAACTCACCTCTTTCGAAATCATTTTCAAAATCAATTTATATCTTTGGAAACTCTTCCAAAAAAAAATCTCAGCAAAACGACACATCTGGTGTCCCATGGGACCTCCACTGAAGGCCCACGGTCCCATTTCAATGGGACAAAACAAACCAATCCAAAAATCCTCGGAAATCATATCTTATAAAAGCATTTAGGCCCTGATTTGGCATGTCGAACAGATTCGGTAGACCGATTTGGGTCGATCGATCGAATCGGGTCAACGATCAACACTCAGGTCAAAATCGGTATACCGAAAATGATTCGGTCGACGAAAATCTCTAGATTCGAGCGATTGTCTAAAATTGAACGATCGAATTTCGACGAAAGGACCTAAACAAAAAACAAAAATCACAAAGTGGGAGCCTTCGAAAAACAAAATTGAACGATCGAATCCTGATAGCAAAATAGCATACCGAAATGATTTGGTATGCCAAATTCTGCGAAAAACAAAAAACAACCCAAATCCTACTCTTCAAAATCACCCAAAGTGGGAGCTTCGATCAGACCCTCCAAACAACCATCAAAAATCTCACATAAAAAATCAGATGTAGACACTCAAGTCTACTCCAAAACCTAACAAATTAAACCAAAATCCATTCACCAAACATCAAGATATAAAATCACAAAGGCATAAGGGTCGAAACGACCTAAAACGCAACCGTCGGCATAATTGTCCATAAATCTACCATAAATTCTCAATAAATTCTAAAACATTAAATTTAGCATAGATTACATGCATCCTAAGCATTTCTACCATTTTATATGATTTCTACACATTAAATTGGGGATACGTACTTGAAACGAGCTCTGGCAACCCTCCGGCCGACTCCGACGAACTCCGGTGACCCCGCACGTGCACTGCCACTCCATGACCTCAGGGACGTTGCCCTGAATCCTTCTGCACCACCACGAGCGGTCGCAAGCCATCGGCTCCCATCTCCCACTCTCAGGCTCTCTCTTTGTCACCCGCACCCACCAGTAGACGGGAAGGAGTGAAGAAGAAGAAGAAGATGGAGAAGGAGTGGAGGGGGGGAAGAGAGGAGGAAAGGAAGGGAAGAAAGAAGGCTTGGCTTGGCTGGGGCTCCGATGCGTTGGAGAAGCTCACCCCATGCACGCGTTATATACGTGGGGGAGGAAGTCGCTGCGCACCTACCCACCAACCCCCAGCACGCAAGCACCAGCCAATCTCCGGCCACCTTCCAGCCTTACCGCACACAGCCCAACAGCCAGCTCCAAGGCACAAGCCAACGACTCCCCACACCAAACATTCAACCACCAACTCACGTGGACCCACACTTGGGCCCACAAGCATTGTGTCACAATGCACAGTGCCATCCACGCACAGGGACATGCAAACAGAAGCTGGCCTACGAGGCCCAAGCCCAAAAGCACAAATCCACACAACAGGCCTAGGAACAGTAACATCCGTCTAAGAATAAATTCATTAAAATGTAAATAATTACAAAACGAATTTTACGGGTGTTACATGCTCGGTGTCAAGCAATCGACATCTAGCCACAAGCAGTCTACCAAAGCACGACCAACGGTATCTGCACTATCACTATGAAGGTCCCTGTGTAGGGTATACCACCGTCCCGACCAACGGGCCTTAGTATACTATGACCACACTAGTCAGAAGGTCTTAACATGCACGGGAATGCGACCTCACGATGCCCTTGTGTGCCCAAACACTTAATGACTCCTACCCTAGGCCGTGCAAGCACCTATACCAAGGGTGATCTGGTCTTTTTCATTTGGGTCCTACAGTAGCCACAGTCTCGGTATCTGTACCAATTAGGCTATCACGTCCAGCTACACAGAAGTCTCATACCCTCTGGGTCCGCTGCTACGATACGACTATGCACAGTTAGTAACCTTGGTCTTCGGCATCTGGAATAAACAGAGTGTCATACTTCCAAGTCCAGTAAGCACCTCGACCAGCGAATCTCAGCCTTAGCCTTGTAGACGACAATCCAGGAGTCTCATACCTCCAACATCCGACGAACACTTACCTTTAGCCTTTTAGTATCTAGACCTCAACTTAGGTGATGTGTTTGACCACCTCAGGAACGTGGCCACTATCCCATAGTCCTGTCAACACGACCCTATCGATCTTTTGGCCTCAACAAACAAAAAACTCCGGGAAACCTTTCAAAACCTTTCTCAAACTATGCTTGTCTTTTTTTCCAAATTATTTTGGAAATCATTTTCAACCATTTTTAGATTCATCTCAAAATACCACGAGAAACCACCCACTTGAAAATACCCCTTTAAATCTTTTAGAAGAACCATTTTTCCAAATCACCCAAAAGTTTCCTTAACAAATGATTTAAACCTTTGTAAGCAAACATGTTTCTTTTGTTCCAAAATCCTCTTCAAAATTCATTTTGAAACCACTTAAATATCTTACTAGAAATACTATAAAAAATTGTGCCCAAAGTTGCACAAAACTGGAAACCAGAAGTCATAGTTTAAAAACAAAGCCTTGACAACTCTCCTGTCAAGCCTAGATAACCATACCAAAACCAAAGCAACAGTCTCGAAGTCGCGTTTGACTTACAAGATTGGACACTAAAAAAAACTTCATCCAGAACCTAATGTTGTAGTACCAAGGTGCAAGACACCTACTGGCTCGTATCCCTAAAAAACACAGCCAGATCAGAGTTAAAACACTCAGAACAATGCCACTGAATGCTCTTTCAGTGCACTACACACTAGATCAACCAACTCTAGACCTAGGGACAACATCATGATCCCTATTGTCCATTCTAAACAATTAAGGGAGAGACTTATTATATCCAACTCATATCCGTTTTTTAATCTACCCATACTCAAGGGATTTTTTGCTACTTCATTTTAGGTAATTCCTAAGACCATTCTAATGATTATCTTAATCATTGTTATGCCAATTTAATTATCCCTCATAGATTAATATATATATATATATACATATACACCCATATATATATATTAATCAACACTTAAAATACTCAAAATAAGTTCAGGGCCTGGTTCGGCAGACCGTTTCCAAACGGTCGATCGAATGCTTAGCCCTGGTCTGACACACTGGTAGAAAACAGTTGACTAAAGTAGGGACACAAGCCACACCTTAGAACTCATTCCGTATACCGAATTAGGAGCTCAGGGCAAGCCAACACTAGAAAATGGCGTACTAAACCAAAGCGGTATGTTGAATCAGGTGAAAATTGAAAATTGACATAGGACACCCAAATCTCGTTCCGAAATGGAAACTAGGGGCACACCACACACAAGCATCCACAACTTGAAAACCATGTAGCCAATCGAAGAACTCGACTAGTTCTACGATTTGGGACAAGAAACACAACAATCTATTGGACAGATCGCAAGAAATCACAATTCAAAGTCAGACAGGCACTGTTCACCCACTAACCACCCATTTCGAATCTAAATCCAACAAATATCTATAATATCTTCTAAAAATTCCGATAATCCTCCACACACTAACAACTAAGATCCTAATTGAAAAAAAAGAGGCTTAAGGGGTGCCTATTTTTCTTCTATGTTTCCCTTCTTCACTATCTCTGCTTCTCCTTTACACCGACTCTTTTTCCTTTTCCTCCCTCCAGGAAAGCGACGATGGTGGCGGGACGTGGCGGTAGTGGTATAGGCAAACGACGACAACAGTGTTCCCCTTCTCGTCCTGCTCTCCTCTTCTCTGGCTTCCTTCCCCCTACTTTCCTCCTCCTTTCTTTCTTTCTTCTTTTTCAATGCTGGAATGCAGGCCCATGCACCTACAACCACCCTCCTCATGTTACTTATTATTTTATTAAACTTTTTGTACGAATTTGCGCAAGTACCCCTAGAGAAATAGGAAATACTTCAGACACCCAATATTTGTGAAATAAGTCACGAATTAGGGTTTTGGTGGCACTGTGGCATCCAACATTATTCTCCTTTCAGCCACACTCACCCACAATTCACCACATACCAAAGTCAAAAACCTTCATTGAAAAATAACTTAATCACTAATTAATTATTGTTAATCATGATTAAATAGGAAGGTTAAAGTTTGGCATGTTACACAAGAAAAAAAGGTCCAACACCTAGATATGAGTCTAGGCTTTCACTAGGCTTGGTAAAGGGGAACTGACGCTCAAATATGAATTTGAGTTGCCACTGAGTTGTAAATAGGATAAGAAGATCCAACACCAAGATTTGAGACTAGGCTACCACCAGGTTAGATAGGAAATAAAATGGAACCAATACTTGGATATGAGTTTAAGTTGCCAGCAAGCTGAATAAGGGTGTGAGAAGATCCAACATCGAGTTATGATACTAGGTTGCCACTAGACTGGATAGGAAATAGGGGACTTGGCCTTAGGAAATACCTAAGAGACTCACAAGGTCCAACACTGGGGCGAGGAACTCTAAGGGAAGATGACCAACACTACAGCGAGGAAATCCTAAAAAGATAGCTACAAGGTGAGATGAAAGTTGGATAAGTAGGAGATGATTCGATATCGACGACCACTTATGATGTGCTTTGCATGGGTGCATGCTAGCAAAAATGCAAGGGAGATAGTATTGACATATAAGCATGGCCTTAATTAGTAAGGTTTCTTTGTCAATGCCTACTTTAATTTATATGTTGGGATGGCTCGGGAGTTTGTCTCACTATCTAAAGTTATCTGACACATGTATGCAATGTGATTCGTCATAATCAGTTGCCTTCCTTATCAAGTGTAGTTGACATTCTCCAAAGGGATCGTCATATTATGACACGTAAATTAGTGAACAAGAGGTTCATAATGTTCCCAGGTGTCGAACAAAGGGAGTTAACCTCATCTTTGCTAACCGCATTGGCTTTGTTTCTCTGATTGTGCACTGATGTGATGGATGCAACTTAACGCCAAAGGCGTTGGACTTGTCTGTCGAATTGGACTGTTGGACATAGCTGTAGACACCTCATATGCTTGTAATAGGAACTCTAAACCCTAGAACTAACACTAAATCCTAAACTAAATCCTAAACCCTAGATCAAAACCTAAATCAAATCCAAAATCCAAAACTAATCAAAACCCTAATTAAAATCCTAAGTCAAACCCTAAATTAAATCTTAAACTCTAGATCAAAACCTGAACCCTAATTTCAAATCCTAATCAAAACCAAAATTGAAATCCTAGGTCAAACCTTAAACCCTAATTAAAATCCTAGGTCAAATCCTAAACCCTAGGTCAAAATCTAACAACTTATAATTAATTCTTACCTTCACTATAACAACCTATAACAATCTCTAACCGTCTAAACAAACTTGACCAACTCCCACCTTCACCATAACAACCTACAACAACCTCTAACCACCTAAACAAACTTAACCAATTTCCATTTCATCATAATAACCTATAACAACTTCAAACTAACCATAACCAACTACTCTAACCACCCTAGCCATTTGCAAACCTATAAATACCTCTCATTTGCAAGAGAAAAAAAGGGAGAAAAAAAGAGAGGAAAAAACTTGGAAAAATCCCAAGGAGTGCTACCAAGTAATTCTCTCACAGCTAAGGTAACCAGAGAGTTCTAGGAAGAGAGAGGAAGCTTGTGGAGGAGAAAAATCAGAGTTTCAAGTCATCTTGGGCGAACTCCAATGACCTTCGACGAGCTCTAGCGGCCAACACCTCAATCCTCTCAGTATGTTGTTGGAGTCTCTTTTGCAAACAGGCTATTGCAATGATAGTCTAATTAATTTGCAGTAGGATTGTCAACGGATTAGGCTGAATCAGATTGGAGATTAACTCATTATCCAACCTGTAGGTTGCGTTTGTATTGACAATTGTTGAAGTATTGCTGAATGAAATGGTTAGGTAGGAGGTCTTTGTTACCCTCTTCTGGTTTTCGGGAAAAAAAAAGAAGAGAACAAACCAACAAAACCTCCCAAAACAACATAGCAGAAGGAAGCATGGAAGCACGACGGTCTTCGTGGAGGAGCACTCCTCAATCACCATTGCTCCATCCTTCCCATCAACCAACCATTCTTGTTCGTCATAGCAAATCATGGTATGATCCCTACCTCTAGGTTTGTTTGAAAGATCAGTGCAGAAAAATACAGCAACCCATCAAAGCTACTGGATGCTACAACAATATTTCATCGAGTAGTGATTTTCTTTCAAGATGAGGAAATCGCCATCTTCTTCCCCGATCAGCAGAGATTGGATGCAGGTCTTCGCCGTCTACGGCGTCGGCGAGGTGAAGACTCTCGCCTTCCTCCTCTTCCACGCCACCTTCTTAGCCTCAACTTCACTCCTCTCTGTCATGTATTTCTCTCGTATCCTTCACTTCGTCCACTCCCTCCCCCTCCTCGCCTTCGTCACCATCGCCTCCGCGTTGGCGGCGGTGTACCTCCTCTTCGCGGCCGCGATCGTCTTCCACTCCTCCCTCGGCCTCCACTGGGCCATGTGCCAGCGCATCGTAGCATCGGTCCCCGACTGGTCGTCCGTCCGCACCGTGCTTGATGTCGGCTGTGGTAGGGGCATCCTTCTCAACTCGGTCGCCATGCAGCTCAAGAAGGCCGGCTGCTCCGGCCGGGTGGTGGGGCTCGACCACCGGAGGGAGACCGCCGTGGCGGCGCTCCGCACGGCCAGCATGGAGGGCGTCGAGAAGTACGTCACCTGCCGCGAGGCCGACGCCAGAAAGCTTCCTTTCCCCGACGGGTAACATTCGAACACACCAACAAGTGAGATGATATTTCGTGCAATTACAAACTTGCTTGGCGATTGGAGACTAAGACAAGTGAGATGTCTATTTAACAGGTACTTCGACGTGGTGGTGTCGGCGGTGCACCTGAGCCGGATAGGAAGAGAGACAAGGGTGGGGACGACAGGGCCGAGCCCGGCGGCCGAGGCCGAGAGGGAGAAGGCGGTTGCGGAGGTGGTGAGGGTGCTGAGGCCGGGAGGAGTTGGTGCGGTGTGGGATCTCGTCTACGTCCCAGAGTACGCAAGGAAGCTGGTGGAGATGGGGATGGAGGACGTCAAGGTGTCGGAGAGGGTCACTGCTTACATGGTTGGTAGCCACATCGTGTCGTTCAAGAAGCCGAAGGAGGTACTGGAGGAGGAGGAGGAAGAGATGGAGGCGGCAGAGGAGAGGCGGCAGCGGTCCGTTCACCGGAAAGTCAACATGATCAGCTCTCAATGACGATCAAGTCCTCCTTCACTCTGCTCCTGTTGTTGGTCTTTTAACTTGTGCTTTTGATCTTTGCCTTGTTATCAACGACGTGTAGAAACATCAAAACATGCATCAGTGAAAGTTTAGATGGACGTCAAAAGTCAAATGTTTACGTTGGATTTATGTTCCTATCCCATGTTTCTTTCTTTCCAGGGGATGCTAGCAATATGCAATCTGGGTCATTACATTTCAAGAAAATTAATGATAAGTTGAGGGAAGCAGCGGGCTGAATTGGGGGGTGCTTTTTAGATTGGGAGGGTAAAAAAAAAATTGGAATCCCAGTTAATCAAGTCATGTAGCTGAATCGACCCGTTGTTTGTGGTTAGACAATCCCATGTCAATTCGAATACCAAGGATTCTTAATAATCCATAACATATGACTAGTGGCGTAGGCTCCAATAAGTCCAAAAATTGTTTAATCTCCTAAATAGAAGTCCCAAATCTCAATCCATTCTTGCCGATGGGAGGTGTCCATTTTTTCCCTCCAAGATGGTAAATCTTCCCCCCGACGATCCTCCTCCACTCTCATAGGCCACCTCTCCTGCACCCTCGCCGTCACACTACCTCGCACCCCCGTCCTCCTCCATTTCTGCCTCATCCACGGCCTCACGCTTGTCATCCCTGCACGATCGGCGCTCTCCTCTAGTCCCCGCCCTCCCCTGACGATGCGTGTGGAAAGGAAGGAAAAGGGGGAAAAGAAAGAAAAAAAAGGAGAGATCTAGTTTGTTTATTTTTTTAAAATTTTATTCAATTTTTCTTTATTAAAATAAAGAAAAATACATATAAGTTGCATGAAATTATTTCTAAGTCCTTAATTTAAGTTTATTTTTACTGTAACTAGAATGTTTGTTTCATCTTCATTTAATTATGCCATGTTAATCTTGATTTAATCACTACATTATTGAACTTATGTGATTACTACATTATTTAATTAAAAAATATAGGAATTTGGTATTTGATTAAAAAAAAATATTTTTGTTCTTATCAATGGTTAATCATAATTATTATTCTTGATACAGTTTTACCAATTTTAAAAAAAACTTGTTGCATGATTATTTTTTTGCATTTAGTAGATTAACTCTGTTTTAATTATAGTTTTATTTGATATTGATACTTGTTTAAAAAATAAAAATAAATAAATAAATAACTTGTTATTATTTTTGTGATTATTGTATGTTTGCTTTATTAAAAGGTTATTATTTTGAATTGAAAATATTGCATGATTTACTTGTTGATTATTAAATATTAATTGGAAGTCTATTTATGCTATATTAATATTTCTTGTTGAAATTTTCTGTTTATTAGTTGGAAGTTGTGATAGACTTTATTGCTGGAATTAATTTCTTATCAAAAATTATTTAGAACTTTATTGTATATTGCTTATTGATAGATAGCTAGATTTTAATTTTGAAAAATTATATTTCATTGTAGATTTGAATTATGGCTATCAAACTGATTACAATCGAGTTAGCAAAAGTTGAGAAATTAAATGGGGTTAACTATGAGATATAGCACAGAAAAATTAGTTTTGCATTACTATATGAGAATCTGGAACATGTTATTGAATCTAATCCTCTGGAAATAAATAATGACGTTTCTGAAGCGGAAGTTAAAATTAGAAAAATGGAAAATAGAAGATAAGAAAGCTAAAAGTCTTATAATCATGTCTATGGAGGATATTTTAATAAAGTATTTTAAAACAAGAGACAATGCACACACTTTGTGGAATGCCTTGAAGGAGAAATATGATAAAACAACTGAAATAAACACACAACTTCTTCTTCAGAAATATAATTCTAGTAAAATGCTTGAGGAACAAAATGAAGTGGAGCATGTTAATAATATGATTGTCATGACAAAGGATTTGGCTACTGTAGGAATCCTTATACTTGAAAAACTGCTGATAGCAACCATATTAAATAGTTTGCCACATAGTTTTGATATGGTCACCACAACTCTAAAGTCAACCCCACTTCAGCTCACTAAATTGCTAGCTTGGTTGAGAACTGAACAAGAAATCATGGTTAGTCGGAAGCATCATGAAACCTGTGACCATGCCAACCCGAGGGTCTGGCGCAGAGTCGCGCGAGAGAGAGGAGATCACAGCCATGCTAAGATGGCAAAGGCGTAAGATAGGAATTAGGTAAGGCTGAGTGCGAAAACTAAAATGCATGCACATGGATTACGGACACAGGGGCACTTTGGTCATTTTCATGGCCAGATGTGATAAATGCAAGTATGGGGATGATGCATGGTCTAAGTTATGTCAAAATGTGTGTCAAATGTCCAGAAGATGTTATTTGTGAGAAAAATGTGAAAAGGATAAGATCTTAAAAACCATGAAATGATGTAAATACATTAAAGGACAAACATGAGAATTGAAAATGCAAAATTCACAAAAGGATGACAATTTGGATCAAACATATATTCATGACTTCTATTCTACATGAAGATGATGGATCAAATGTGCATGTGGCACTGAGATGTGTGAAAATTGTACTTGGGTAATTTCCTGAAAACTTAAGGTCTAAAGTGCAAAATTCACATATAAGTGCGAATGGGATTAAAATGTGAGATTAAAGGTCAATTCATAGTGAAAACATGATTTTTAAATGGAATCCATGATTAAATGCAAAATGTGAGATGCAATGAGTGAAAAATATCAAAAACATGTAAGAAAACATTTAAAACCCTAAATGACGGATTTAAAGTTAATCTAAGGGTCTAGATGCAAATTTTATGTGCTTAGGACATGTTTATTAAGAACTTAGGGACTTGTATGCAAAATTCCTAGGCCTGAATGTAATAAAAATTGAACTTTCATAATGGTCAGTGCAATTATAAAATTTCCTAAGGTCTAGGATGCAAAATGCATAAAGAAAACTCATTCCTAAAAGTTCTAGGGGTTCAGAGCGAAGTATTAGGACCTATTTGTAAAGAAATCGTGGTTCTCGGGACATAGATGTGATAAAACATGCATAAACAGGATTGAAAATAAAAAATTAAAAGAAACAGGGAAAATCATGCAATATTTACAAGGATAACAAAAGAAACAAAAACTTATTCAAAACTACAAGGATTGAAAAATAAAAATGCAAGACCTAGATATAATGAAAAGGACCTAAGTGAAAATAATTTAAAATTAATGATCCCTAGAGCCAAAGCACCTAAAACATCAACGGTCACCGCCGACGATTCGAAGATCGCCGACGGCGACGACCTTGGGGGCTCATCTAAGCTCTTCCAGTGGTAGATCGGAGATCAGAGGTGGGGGTAAGTTAGAGGAGGAGATGGGAGGAGGATCTGACGGTGGCGATCGAGCTCCCAACGACTGAAGTGTCCTGTCGATCCCCTCTCGTCGGCGTTCTTCTCCAACGACGGGGATGTCCAGGAGGTGCATCCAAAGGTGACGGTTTGACGCGGCGAAGATCAGGGGACCTCCAGGGCTGCACAGCAAGGCTGTGGGGAGTCTCTAGCAAGGTGGGAACGGCCCAGGGTGCTTCCCCCTTCACGGGCTCTGGCAGTGATCGTAACAGCAATAGAGATGAGGCTCCGAGGCCTAGAATGGCAACGTGGGTGCTGGGAGGTGCTTGTGGCGATGCGGCGAGTCTTCCGGAGGTGGTGGACTAAGTCTAGCGCGATCAGGGCACCGCAGGAGGCTTCACGGCGGAGGGTCATCGATGGCGGTGGTAAGAGCGACAGAGGCACTTCTCAGGCTAAAGGGGGACCAGAGGATCTCCTCTAGAGCAAGAGCGCTCTAGGAGGAGGAGAAGGAAGAGGTAGGAAGGGTCTCAGAGACTTCCTCCCATCGCAGGGGCTAAGGGCTCGCACGGAGATGGTGAACCCATCGCCGGAGAGACGCATGGAGGTAGACAGGACTGCCAACTAAGACAAGCTGGCCTAGAGGGGTTTTACAGGACCTAAACAAACGTGAATCGAAGGTTAAGGGAGGAGGGATTACCTGGATGAGTGTTCCAGCGGTCTCCAGTGGCAACGAAGGCACTTCGGCGATGCTCTAGTCATTGTGGTAGGGGGCTTCGGGACTAAAAAATCCACTCGGGAGGTGCTCCGCTGGTCTCGTCAATTAGCTGAGTTCTAGAGGTGGTTTTACGCACGCTGGGGGCTCCCTCTTGGTCTGTCGGCGGTGAGATGTTTTAAACTCTGGTGAGCTTTCTCTGTGCTGTCGATCCGCCTCAGCGGGCTTGGATGCCGTTCGATGCTTGTGTGAGCTGGAGGAGAACCGCCGGAGATCACGGAAGGATCAAGGATCTGCTCCGGGATTTGGGGATTCTGTCAGAGATGACGTCGGAGATTACGGGGGACACCGGCGACGACTAGAATTATTTTCTTCATTTCCTAAGTAGTTGATTAGGTGGTTAAATGGGGTATTAGGCCTGCGATTGGACTGTGCTTTTTCTGGTTTTTGCTTTGGGTTTTTTTAGGGATTTTAGGGTTTTGATTTTAAGTTTTTATTTTGGTTTTATGATTTTAATTAGATTCTTGATTTTGGTTTAATTAATTGGTTTCAAAATTAAGGTTTTTTAGGGTTTTAATTACTTAAAGATTTTTAGAATTTCGATTATTTTAGGGTTTTAGGGTATTGGCTTTTAATTAGGATTTTGAATTTAATTAGGTTTTTATGGTTTATTTTAATTATTTTAATTTAGATTTTGAGTTTTAGTTTTA
>JAMKQA010003714.1:0-12181 GCA_024699735.1 Posidonia australis
CCAACGACTCGGATCACCTCCGGATCGGAGGATTCTCGAGAAAAGGATGGATGGTTGGTCCTAGGCTACATGGAACCAACGACTCGGATCACCTCCGGATAAGAGGAGTCTCGAGAAACAGATGGATGGTTGGTCCTAGTCTATAAGGAACCAATGACTCATATCACCTCTGGATCAGAGGAGTCTCGTGGAAAGGATAGATGGTTGTTCCTAGGCTATAAGGAACCAACGACTCGGATCTCCTACGGATCAGAGGAGTCTCGAAAAAAGTATGCACGGTTGCTCCTAGGCTATAAGAAACCAACGACTCGGATCACCTCCGGATCAGAGGAGTCTCGAGAAAAGGATGGATGGTTGATCCTAGCCTATATGGAACCAACGACTCGAATCTCCTCTAGATCAGAGCAGTCTCGAGAACAGGATGGATGGTTGGTCCAAGGCTATATGGAACCAACGACTCGGATCACCTATGGATTAGAGGAGTCTCGAGGAAAGGATACAAGTTGGTCCTAGCCTATAAGGAACCAACGACTCGGATCACCTCCGGATCAGTGGTTTTTCGAGAAAAGGATGGATGGTTGATCCTAGGCTATAAGGAACCAAGGACTCGGATCACCTCCTGATGAGAGGAGTCTCGAGGAAAGGATAGATGGTTGGTCCTAGGCTATAAGTAACCAACGACACGGATCCCTTCCGGATCAGAGGAGTCTCGAGAAAAGGATGGGTGGTTGCTCCTAGGCTATAAGGAACCAACGACTTGGATCACCTCCGGATGAGAGGAGTCTCGAGGAAAGGATAGATGGTTGATCCTAGGCTACATGGAACCAACGACTCGGATCACCTCCGGATCGGAGGATTCTCGAGAAAAGGATGGATGGTTGGTCCTAGGCTACATGGAACCAACGACTTGGATCACCTCCGGATCAGAGGAGTCTCGAGAAACAGATGGATGGTTGGTCCTAGTCTACAAGGAACCAATGACTCATATCACCTCCAGATCAGAGGAGTCTCGTGGAAAGGATAGATGGTTGTTCCTAGGCTATAAGGAACCAACGACTCGGATCTCCTCCGGATCAGAGGAGTCTCGAAAAAAGTATGCACGGTTGCTCCTAGGCTATAAGAAACCAACGACTCGGATCACCTCCGGATCAGAGGAGTCTCGAGAAAAGGATGGATGGTTGATCCTAGCCTATATGGAACCAACGACTCGAATCTCCTCCAGATCAGAGCAGTCTCGAGAACAGGATGGATGGTTGGTCCTAGGCTATATGGAACCAACGACTCGGATCACCTCTGGATCAGAGGAGTCTCGTAGAAAGGATACATGTTGGTCCTAGGCTATAAGGAACCAACGACTCGGATCACCTCCGGATCAGTGGTTTTTCGAGAAAAGGATCGATAGTTGATCCTAGGCTATACGGAACCAAGGACTCGGATCACCTCCGAATGAGAGGAGCCTCGAGAAATGGATGGATGGTTGGTCCTAGGCTATTTGGAACCAACGACGCGGATCTCCTCTGGATCAGAGGAGTCTCGAGAAAAGGATAGATCGTTGGTCCTAGCCTATAAGGAACCAACGACTCGGATCACCTCCAGATCAGAGGATTCTCGAGAAAAGGATGGATGGTTGGTTTTAGGCTTGATGGAACCAACGACTCGGTTCACCTCCGATCAGAGGAGACTCGAGTAAAGGATGGATGGTTGGTCGTAGGCTATAAGGAACCAACGACTCGGAGCTCCTCTAGGTCAGAGGAGTCTCGAGAAAAGGATGGATGGTTGGTCCTAGGCTATATGGAACCAACGACTCGGATTACCTCCGGATCGGAGGAGTCTCGAGAAAAGGATGGATGGTTGGACCTAGGCTATAAGGAACCAACGACTCGGATCTCCTCCGGATCAGAGGAGTCTCGAGAAATGGATGGATGGTTGGTCCTAGGCAATTTGGAACCAACGACTCGGATCACCTCCGGATCGGAGAAGTCTCGAGGAAAGGATAGATGGTTGGTCCTAGGATACAAGGAACTAAAGACTCGGATCACCTCCGAATCAAAGGAGTCTCGAGAGAAGGATGGATGGTTGATCCTAGGCTATAAGGAACCAACGACACGGATCACCACTGGATCAGAGGAGCCACGAGATAAGGATGGATGTTTGGTCCTAGGCTATAAGGAACCAACGACTCAGAACACCTCCGGATAAGAGGAGTCTCGAGAAAAGGATAGATGGTTGGTCCTAGGCAATATGGAACAAACGACTCGGATCACCTTCGGATCGGAGGAGTCTTGAGAAATGGATGTATGGTTGGTCCTAGGCAATTAGGAACCAACGACTCGGATCACCGCCAGATCGGAGGAGTCAGGAGGAATAGAATAGATGGATAGTTGGTCCAAGGCTAAAAGGAACCAATGACTCGGATCACCTTCGGATCAGAGGGGTCTCGAGGAAAGGATAGATGGTTGGTCCAAGGCTATATGGAACCAACGGCTCGGATCACCTCCGAATCGGATGAGACTTGAGAAAAGGATAGATGGTAGGTCCTAGGCTATAAGGAACCAACGACTCGGATCACCTCCGGATCAGAGGAGTCTCGACAAAAGGATAGATGGATAGTAGGTCGTTGGCTATAAAGAACCAGCAACTCGGATCACCTCCGGTTTAGAGGAATCTCGAGAAAAGGATAGAAGGATTGTTGGTCCTAGGCTATAAGGAACCAACGACTCGGATCACCTTTGGATTATAGGAGTCTCGAGGAATGGATAGATGGTAGGTCCTCGACTATATGGAACCAACGACTCGGATCACCACCGGATCAGATGAGTCTCTAAAAAAGGATGGATGGTTGGTCCAAGGCTATAAAGAACCAACGACTCGGATCACCTCCGTATCAGAGGAGTCTCAAGAAAAGGATGGATGGTTGGTCCTAGGTTATATGGAACCAACGACTCGGATTACCTCCGGATCGGAGGAGTCTCGAGAAAAGGATGGATGGTTGGTCCTAGGCTATAAGAAACCAACGACTCGGATCTCCTCCGGATCATAGGAGTCTCGAGAAATGGATGGATGGTTGGTCCTAGGCAATTTGGAACCAACGACTCAGATCACCTCCGGATCAGAGAAGTCTCTAGGAAAGGATAGATGGTTGGTCCTAGGCTACAAGGAACTAAAGACTAGGATCACCTCCGGATCAGAGGAGTCTCGAGAAAAGGATGGATGGTTGATCCTAGGCTATAAGGAAACAACGACAAGGATCACCACTGGATCAGAGGAGCCACGAGATAAGGATGGATGTTTTGTCCTAGGCTATATGGAACCAACGACTTACAACACCTCCAGATAAGAGGAGTCTCGAGAAAAGGATAGATGGTTGGTCCTAGGCTATATGGAACAAACGACTCGGATCACCTTCGGATCGGAGGAGTCTTGAGAAAAGAATGGATGGTTGGTCCTAGGCAATTAGGAACCAACGACTCGGATCACCGTCGGATCGGAGGAGTCAGGAGGAATGGAATAGATGGATAGTTCGTCAAAGGCTAAAAGGAACCAACGACTCGGATCACCTCCAGATCCGAGGGGTCTCGAGAAAATGATAGATGGTTGGTCCAAGGCTATATGGAACCTACGGCTCAGATCACCTCCGAATCAGAGGAGTCTCGAGAAAAGGATAGATGGTTGGTCCTAGGCTATAAGGAACCAACGACTCGGATCACCTCCAGATCAGAGGAGTCTCGACAAAAGGATAGATGGATAGTTGGTCGTTGGCTATAAGGAGCCAACAACTCGGATCACCACCGGTTTAGAGGAATCTCGAGAAAAGGATAGAAGGATTGTTGGTCCTAGGCTATAAGGAACCAACGACTCGGATCACCTTTGGAATATAGGAGTCTCGAGGAAAGGATAGATGGTTGGTCCTCGACTATACAGAACCAACGACTCGGATCACCACCGTATCAGAGGAGTCTTAAGAAAAGGATGTATGGTTGGTCCTAGGTTATAAGGAACCAACGACCCTGAACTCCTCCGGATCAGAGGAGTCTCCAGAAAAGGATAGATGGTTGGTTCAAGGCTATATGGAACCAACGACTCGGATCACCTCCGGATCAGAGGAGTCTTGAGAAAAGGATGGATGGTTGTTCCTAGGCTATATTGAACCAACGACTCGAATCTCCTCCGGATCAGAGGAGTCTCGAGAAAAGGATGGATGGTTGCTCCTAGGCAATAGGGAACCAACGACTCGGATCACCTCCGGATCAGAGGAGTCTCGAGGAACAGATAGATGGTTGGTCCTAGGCTACATGGAACCAACGACTCGGATCACCGCCGGATCAGAGGAGTCTCGAGAAAAGGATGGATGGTTGATCCTAGACTATAAGGAACCAACGACACGGATCACCAGTGAATCAGAGGAGCCACGAGATAAGGATGGATGGTTTGTCCTAGGATATAAGGAACCAACGACTCAGAACTCCTCCGGATAAGAGGAGTCTTGAGAAAAGGATAGATGGTTTGTCCTAGGCTATATGGAACAAACGACTCGGATCACCTTCGGATCGGAGGAGTCTTGAGAAAAGGAAGGATGGTTGGTCCTAGGCAATAAGGAACCAACGACTCGGATCACCTCCGGATCGAAGGAGTCAGGAGGAATGGAATAGATGGATAGTTGGTCCAAGGATAAATGGAACCAACGACTCGGATCACCTCCGGATCAGAGGGGTCTCGAAAATAGGATAGATGGTTGCTCCAAGGCTAAAGGGAACCAACGACTCGGATGACCTCCGAATCAGAGGAGTCTCCATAAAAGGATAGATGGTTGGTCCGAGGCTATATGGAACCAACGACTCGGATCACCTCCGGATCAGAGGAGTCTCGACAAAAGGATAGATGGATAGTTGGTCCTAGGCTATATGGAACCAACGAGTCGGATCACCTACGGATTAGAGGAGTCTCGAGAAAAGGATAGAGGATTGTTGGTCCTAGGCTATACGGAACCAACGACTCGGATCACCTTTGGATCGTAGGAGTCTCGAGGAGAGGATAGATGGTTGGTCCTCGGCTATAAGGAACCAACGACTCGGATCACCTCTGGATCAGAGGAGTCTCGCGGAAAGGATAGATGGTTAGACCCAAGCTATATGGAACCAACGACTCAGAACTACTCCGGATCAGAGGAGTCTCGAGAAAAGGATAGATGGTTGGTCCTAGGCTATATGGAACCAACGACTCGGATCACCTCCGGATCATAGGAGTCTTGAGAAAAGGATGGATGGTTGGTCCTAGGCAATTAGGAACCTACGACTCGGATCACCTCCGGATCAGAGGAGTCTCGCGGAAAGGATAGATGGTTGGTCCTAGGCTATAAGGAACCAACGACTCAGAACTCCTCCGGACCAGAGGAGTCAAAAGAAAAGGATAGATGGTTGGTCGTAAGCTTTATGGAACCAACGACTCGGAACACCTCTAGATCAGAGGTGTCTTGAGAAAAGGATGGATGGTTGGTCCTTGGCTATATTGAACCAACGACTTGGATCTCCTCCGGATCAGAGGTGTTTCGAGAAAAGGATGGTTGGTCGATCCTAGGCTATAGGGGACCAAGGACTCGGATCACCTCCGGATAAGAGGAGCCTCGAGAAAAGGATGGATGGTTTGTCCTAGGCTATAATGAACCGACGACTCGGACTTCTTCCGGATCAGAGGAGTCTCAACAAAAGGACAGAAGGTTGGTCCTAGGCTATAAGGAACCAACGACTCAGATCACCTCCGGATCGGAGGATTCTCGAGAAAAGGATGGATGGTTGGTCCTAGGCTACATGGAACCAACGACTCGGATCACCTCCAGATTAGAGGAGTCTCGAGAAACGGATGGATGGTTGGTCCAAGTCTATAAGGAACCAATGACTCATATCACCTATGGATCAGAGGAGTCTCGTGGAAAGGATAGATAGTTGTTCCTAGGCTATAAGGAACCAACGACTAGGATCTCCTCCGGATCAGAGGAGTCTCGAAAAAAGGATGCACGATTGCTCCTAGGCTATAAGAAACCAACGACTCGGATCCCCTCCGGATCAGAGGAGTCTCGAGGCAAGGATAGATGGTTGGTCCTAGGCTGCATGGAAACAACGACTCGGATCACCTCCGGATCAGAGGAATCTCGAGAAAAGGATGGATGGTTGATCCTAGGCTATAAGGAACCTACGACACGGATCCCCACTGGATCAGAGGAGCCTCGAGATAAGGATGGATGGATGGTCCTAGGCTATAAGGAACCAACGACTCAGAACTCCTCCAGATCAGAGGAGTCTCGAGAAAAGGATAGATGGTTGGTCCTAGGCTATATGGAACCAACGACTCAGAACACCTCCGGATAAGAGGAGTCTTGAGAAAAGGATGGATGGTTGGTCCTAGGCAATAAGGAACCAACGACTCGGATCACCTCCGGATCAGAGGAGTCAGGAGGAATGGATTAGATGGATAGTTGGTCCAAGGCTATAAGGAACCAATGACTCGGATCACCTCCGGATCAGAGGGGTCTCGAGAAAAGGATAGATGGTTGGTCCAAGGCTATAAGGAACCAACGACTCGGATAACCTTCGGATCAGAGGAGTCTCGACAAAAGGATAGATGGATAGTTGGTCCAAGTCTATAAGGAACCAACGACTCGTATCACCTCCAGATTAGAGGAGTTTCGAGAAAAGGATAGAGGGATTGTTGGTCCTAGGCTATAAGGAACCAACGACTCGGATCACCTTTGGATCATAGGAGTCTCGAGGAAAGGATAGATGGTTGGTGCTCGGCTATAATGAACCAACGACTCGGATCACATCCGGATCAGAGGAGTCTCGCGGAAAGGATAGATGGTTGGACCTAGGCTATAAGGAACCAACGACTCAGAACTCTTCCGGATCAGAGGATTCTCGAGAAAAGGATAGATGGTTGGTCTTAGGCTAAATGGAACCAACGACTCGGATCACCTCCAGATCAGAGGAGTCTTGAGAAATGGATGGATGGTTGGTCCTAGGCAATATGGAACCAACGACTCGGATCACATCTGGATCAGAGGAGTCCCGAGGAACGGATAGATGGTTTGTCCTAGGCTATAAGGAACCAACGACTCGGATCACATCCAGATCGGAGGAGTCTCGAGAAAAGGATTGATGGTTGGTACTAGGCTGTAAGGAACCAACGACTCGGATCACCTCCTGATCAGAGGAGTCTCGCGGAAAGGATGGATGGTTGGTCCTAGGCTATAAGGAACCAACGACTCGGATTGACTCCAGATCAGAAGAGTCTTGAGAAAAGGATGGATGGTTGGACCTAGGCTATAAGGAACCAACGACTCGGATCACCTCCGGATCAGAGGAGTCTCGAGAAAGGATAGATGGTTGGTCCTAGGCTACATGGTACCAATGACTCGGATCAGCACCGGATCAGAGGAGTCTCGTGAAAAGGATGGATTGTTGATCCAAGGCTATAAGGAATCAACGACTCGGATCACCACTGGATATGAGGAGCCTCGAGATAAGGATGGATGGTTGGTCCTAGGCTATAAGGAACCAAAGACTCAGAACTCCTCCGGATCAGAGGAGTCTCGAGATAAGGATAGATGGTTGGTCCTAGGCTATATGGAACCAACGACTCGGATCACCTCTGGATCAGAGGAGTCTTGAGAAAAGGATGGGTGGTTGGTCCTAGGCAATAAGAAACCAACGACTCGGATCACCTCCGGATCGGAGGAGTCAGGAGGAATGGAATTGATGGATAGTTGGTCCAAGGCTATAAGGAACCAACGACTCGGATCACCTCCGAATCAGAGGAGTCTCGAGAAAAGGATTGATGGTTGGTCCAAGGCTATACGGAACAAACAACTCGGATTACATCCGGATCAGAGGAGTCTCGACAAAAGGATAGATGGATTGTAGGTCCTAGGCTATATGGAACCAACGACTCGGATCACCTCCTGATTAAAGGAGTCTCGAGACAAGGATAGATGGATTGTTGGTCCTAGGCTATAAGGAACCAACGACTCGGATCACCTTTGGATCATAGGAGTCTCGAGGAAAGGATAGATGGTTGGTCCTCGACTATAAAGAACAACGACTCGAATCACCTCCGGATCAGAGGAGTCACGCGGAATGGATAGATGGTTGGACCTATGCTATAAGGAACCAACGACTCGGATCTCCTCCGGATCAGAGGTGTTTCGAGAAATGGATGGATGGTCGATCCTAGGCAATAAGGAACCAAGGTCTCGGATCACCTCCGGATCAGAGGAGCCTCGAGGAAAGGATGGATGGCTAGTCCTAGGCAATATGGAACCAACGACTTGGATCTCCTCCGGATCAGAGGAGTCTCGAGAAAAGGATAGAAGGTTGGTCCTAGGCTATAAGGAACCAACGACTCGGATCACCTCCAGATAGGAGGAGTCTCGAGAAAAGGATGGATGGTTGGTCCTAGGCTATATCGAACCAACGACTTGGTTCACCTCCGATAAGAGGAGACTTGAGAAAAGGTTGGATGGTTGGTCCTAGGCTATAAGGAACCAACGACTCGTAGCTCCTCTGGATCAGAGGAGTCACGTGAATAGGATGGATGGTTGGTCCTAGGCAACAAGGAGCCAACGACTCGGATCACCTCCAGATCAGAGGAGTCTCGAGGAATGGATAGATGGTTGGTCCTAGGCTACATGGAACCAACGACTCGGATCACCGCCGGATCAGAGGAGTCTCGAGAAAAGGATGGATGGTTGATCCTAGGCTATAAGGAACCAATGACACGGATCACCACTGGATCAGAGGATGCTCGAGATAAGGATGGATGGTTGGTCCTAGGCTATAAGTAACCAACGATTCTGAACTCCTCCGGATCAGAGGAGTCTCGAGAAAAGGATAGATGGTTGGTCTTAGGCTATATGGAACCAACGACTCGGATCACCTCCGGATCAGAGGAGTCTTGAGTAAAGGAAGGATGTTTGGTCCAAGGCAATAAGGAACCAGCGACTTGGGTCTCCTCCGGATCGGAGGAGTCAGGTGGAATGGAATTGATGGATAGTTGGTCCAAGGCTATAAGGAACCAACGACTTGGATCACCTCTGGATCAGAGGGGGCTCGAGAAAAGGATAGATGGTTGGTCCAAGGCAATAGGGAACCAACGACTCGGATCTCCTCCGAATCAGAGGAGTCTCGAAAAAAGGATAGGTGGTTGGTCCAAGGCTATAAGGAACCAACGACTCGGATCACCTCCAGATCAGAGGAGTCTCGAGAAAAGGATGGATGGTTGGTCCTAGGATATATGGAACCAACGACTCAGTTCACCTCCGATCAGAGGAGACTCGAGAAAAGGATGGATGGTTGGTCCTAGGCTATATGGAACCATCGACTCGGAGCTCCTCCGGATCAGAGGAGTCTCGAGAAAAGGATGGATGGTTGGTCCTAGGCTAAAAGGAACCAACGACTCGGATTACCACCAGATAGGTGGAGTCTCGAGAAAAGGATGGATGGTTGGTCCTAGGCAATATGGAACCAATGACTCTGATCTCCCCTGGATCAGAGGAGTCACGAGAAAAGGATGGATGGGCGGTCCTAGGCAATAAGGAACCATTGACTCGGATCACCTCTCGATCCTAGGATTCTCGAGGAAAGGATAGATCGTTGGTCCTAGGCTACATGGAACCAACGACTTGGATCACCTCTGGATCAGAGGAGGCTCGAGATAAGGATGGATGGTTGGTCCTAGGCTATATGGAACCAACGACTCAGAACTCCTCCAGATCAGAGGAGTCTCGAGAAAAGGATAGATGGTTGGTCCTAGGTTATATGGAACCAACGACTCCGATCGCCTCCGGATAAGAGGAGTCTTGAGAAAAGGATGGATGTTTGGTCCTACGCTAAAAGGAACCAACTACTCGGATCAGATTTGGATCGGAGGAGTCCCGAGAAACGGATAGATGGTTGGTCCTAGGCTATAAGGAACCAACTACTCGGATCAGATTTGGATCGGAGGAGTCTCGAGAAAAGGATTGATGGTTGGTCCTAGGCTATATGGAACCAACGACTCGGATCACCTCCGGATCCGAGGAGTCTAGAGAAAAGGATGGATGGTTGGTCCTAGGCATTAAGAAACCAACGACTCGGATCACCTCCGGATCGGAGAAGTCAGGAGGAATGGAATAGATGGATAGTTGGTCCATGGCTATATGGAACCAACGACTCGAATCACCTCCAGATCAGAGGGGTCTCGAGAGAAGGATAAGATGGTTGGTCCAAGGCTATAAGGAACCAACGACTCGGATCACCTCCGTATCAGAGGAGTCTCGTGAAAAGGATAGATGGTTGGTCCTAGGCTATATGGAACCAACGACTCGGATCACATCCATATCAGAGGAGTCTCGACAAAAGGATAGATGGATTGTTGGTCCTAGGCTATAAGGAACCAACGACTCGGATCACCTGCTGATTAGAGGAGTCTCGAGAAAAGGATTGATGGATTGTTGGTCCTAGGCTATAAGGAACCAACGACTCGGATCACCTTTGGATCATAGGAGTCTCGAGGAAAGGATAGATGGTTGGTCCTCGGCTATACGGAACCAACGACTCGAATCACCTCCGGATCAGAGGAGTCTCGCGGAAAGGATTGATGGTTGGACCAATGCTATATGGAACCAACCACTAGGATCTCCTTCGGATCAGAGGTGTTTCGAGAAATGGATGGATGGTCGATCCTACTCTATAAGGAACCAAGGTCTCGGATCACCTTCGGATCAGAGGACCCTCGAGAAAAGGATGGATGGCTGGTCCTAGGCTATAAGGAACCAATGACTCAGATCTACTCCGAATCAGAGGAGTCTCGAGAAAAGGATAGATGATTGGTCCTAGGCTATAAGGAACCAACGACTCGGATCACCTCCAGATCGGAGGAGTCTCGAGAAAAGGATGGATGGTTGGTCCTACGCTATATGGAACCGTCGACTCGGTTCACCTCCGATCAAAGGAGACTTGAGAAAAGGATGGATGGTTGGTCCTAGGCTATAAGGAACCAACGACTCGGAGCTCCTCCGGATCAGAGGAGTCTCGAGAAAAGGATGGATGGTTGGTCCTAGGCAATAAGGAACCAACGACTCGGAACACCTTCGGATCAGAGGAGTCTCGAGGAAAGGATAGATGGTTGGTCCAAGGCTACATGGAACCAACGACTCGGATCACCTCCGGATCAGAGGAGTCTCGAGAAAAGGATGGATGGTTGATCCTAGGCTTTAAGGAACCAATGACACGGATCACCACTGGATCAGAGGATGCCCGAGATAAGCATGGATGTTTGGTCATAGGCTATAAGGAACCAACGACTCAGAACTCCTCCGGATCAGAGGAGTCTCGAGAAAAGGATAGATGGTTGGTCCGAGGCTATATGAAACCAACGACTCGGACCACCTCCGGATCAGGGGAGTCTTGAGAAAAGGATGGATGGTTGGTCCTAGGCAATATGGAACCAACGACTCTGATCACCTCCGGATCGAAGGAGTCAGGTGGAATGGAATAGATGGATAGTTGGTCCAAGGCTATAAGGAACCAACGACCCGCATCACCTCCAGATCAGAGGGGTCTCGAGAAATGGATAGATGGTTGGTCCAAGGCCAAAGGGAACCAACGACTCGGATCACCTCCGAATCAGAGGAGTCTCGAAAAAAGGATAGGTGGTTGGTCCAAGGCAATAAGGAACCAACGACTCGGATCGCCTCCAGATCGGAGGAGTCTCGAGAAAAGGATGGATGGTTGGTCCTAGGATATATGGAACCAACGACTCAGTTCACCTCCAATCAGAGGAGACTCGAGAAAAGGATGGATGGTTGGTCCTAGGCTATATGGAACCATCGACTCGGAGCTCCTCCGGATCAGAGGAGTCTCGAGAAAAGGATGGATGGTTGGTCCTAGGCTAAAAGGAACCAACGACTCGGATTACCACCAGATAGGTGGAGTCTCGAGAAAAGGATGGATGGTTGGTCCTAGGCAATATGGAACCAATGACTCTGATCTGCCCTGGATCAGAGGAGTCACGAGAAAAGGATGGATGGGCGGTCCTAGGCAATAAGGAACCAATGACTCGGATCACCTCTCGATCCTAGGATTCTCGAGGAAAGGATAGATCGTTGGTCCTAGGCTACATGGAACCAACGACTTGGATCACCTCTGGATCA
>JAMKQA010003716.1:0-14788 GCA_024699735.1 Posidonia australis
GGAATGAATCCCAAGTGTTGTTTAATAAAGGAAATGACTTTTAAAGGAATAAAACCAAGTTTTATAATGTTAAGAAACAAGTTTTCTTTGGTTTTATCATGTTTGCTTGTAGTTGGGTGTTTTGGGGGCGCGTACTCGGTGACTTAGATGTCACTCACGCGTGCTGTGTGTTTTCAGGTGCAGACCACGTGCAGCCAGTTTCCGGTGCAGGAATCAGAGTTTCTAACCGCGCATCGAGATCCTTGAGGTGAGCCTTAGTTACAGTCCTTTTGTTCTGTAATTTGTGTAATTAGGCTTGTGATGCTGTTGTTTGGTAGCGTGCCCGGGCTCGGGGTGTTACACGCAGACACTACAGGAGAAGGTGAAGATCAGTAGTTGTCGAGTGAAAGGAACAGATAGCTATGAAATGCTTTTTTTTTCACTCTTTTGTTGGCAAGAAAGAATGAAAAAATTGTGGGCTTCATCTTTCTCATGGACATCAATGCAACATGCACTTGTAACCAACTGCTATGTGGATGATGGCAACATGATCCTTGGTATCCTCTCCATTCTTGTCAGCCTTGCAAAGACCTTTGCCATGACATAATCAAGTCATTGGTTTCGCTGAGTATCCTCTCCATTCCTATTTCCCTTTTTTTTTTTAATCGGTAAGAATGCATTCCTATTTCCGTTGATGCAATCAATATTATAAGACAAGAACAACCAAGAAAATAAAATACAATTAAAAGGGCGACACCAATCAGAGCAAAACTAAAATTAACAATGCACTGATAGAGGCACCAAATCACACCTCCCCTAGAATGAGGAGGGAAGTTCCAAGAAAGGGGAGTGTGCACATACAAAAGAAGTTCACAGTCACCCTGTCACCCAACAGAATTCACCAATCTTTTTCTCTCCAAGAGTTAAACCAATCAATACCCGTCTAACCCTTTTTTTTTTCCCATTAAAATGTTCCCACGAAACTAATATTAATCCTTAGTTCCCACCATCCGAGAACATTTGAAAAACAGACCCATGTAAAAGAACGAATTTCTAAGAAGCAGCTCACTAATTTTTATATAACACCAGACTTCCCTGGAAAGACAAACTATTTCAGTGATATTGACTTTCTGAACAAGTGTTTCAAAAAAAAAACCTAGTTCGTAAGCACGTGGGATTGTATTAGAATCATGCCAACTGATTACCAGTGCGAAACCACTACAATTGTTTCTGGACGAATGCTGGCTAGTCTTGTTCACTCATTGTCCTTCTTTGCTCATCTTTGTTGTTCTGGTTGCAATAAAGAAGGTATGGATGGCTTTAGTTCTCATGGTTGAGATTTGAGTTCCATCTTCCCTAATCTCTCTCTTGTTCCAGTTTAGTAGCATAGATCTAGGGAAATGCAAGCCAACATTGCAGGGGGCACTACTCCACCGTCTTAGGTCGCAGCGTCGGCTACGACGAGCTCGTACATCTGGGATCTGAGCGAGCTACTACTGGGTTTGAAGTTGGGATTTCTGAGACCTTCATTCCAAATTAGTATCAAAGCCTTGTTCTATGACCATTGAAGAAGACGGAATGAGAATCGAAGATATGGAGACGTGTCGATTGCTGATACAAGAAGAGTTGACTCACACACGATCTAACCTAGTTCAAGTAAGATCAGAAATGGAGGTGAATCATAGGAATGTCTGTCAAGAAATTGTTAGGGTTTTTTTTTGGATAATAAAAATTTTTATTGATTAATGAAAGAGTACAAAAGTAATTGTATACCTCTAAAAGAGGATAAGGATCCATCAATCACTAGTCCTATATTAGCCTGGAAAAATTCTTCTCTAAAATCCATGTCCTTGGGAAACAAAAGAGAAGAAAAAGATTAACATGTATCCTTTCTAGTTCTAAAACTCGGAACACTTTATTGATCAATATTATAAATACCCCTAAACTCCTTAGAAGACTTAGAAAAACTATGACAAACCACGTTGTGATGTAAGACCCCACCATCTTTGGCGAGAAAATCAGCAACACCATTACCCTCACAAAAGCAATAGCAACACCCCATTTCAATTTTTTTTTTATAAATCAAAGGAAACTCCACCATGTCTTTATAAATCAAAGGAAATTCCACCATGTCACGCTACCGTGGATGGCCCATAGATGTCACGAATTTTTTGCCAATAAAAAACATGTTTTAGAGCCGTTGCAAATTCTCAAAAATATATGCAAGGATAAGATGGATTCAAATTAGATTTCTATCTTCTAGAGCTCTAGTGCTTCAACAAACAATGTCACAAAAATATCTGAATTGCAGTAACCTGATAGAAATTTAAATTTATAGAACAGAATAATCATAAGAAGCATGTCCACATCAGATGCTCTTTGATCTCATTTATTACTAAACTTACAGAACCACAATCTCCACATTGCTTCATATTATCCTACTCTTGTTTAATATTTATTTTGATCTGCCCTTTATGATATTCATACTGATAGGAAATAAAGCAATCTGTAGATTTATATAAGTTGTTGTTGGAAATCCAGATTACAAACTAAACCAACTAAGAATAGACAAAACAAGGTCAAGAGCAGAAACAATGGATACATGGATCACACTCCAAATAAAGAAAAGAAAAAGGTAGTAAAGCTACTTCTTCTCAAAGAACAACGGATAAAGCATGACAGATGCTAACGAAATCAATTCTTCCGGTGCAATGCAGAAACAATGGATACTAACGAAACAAACACACAACCAAAAAACAAATAAATATGAGATGAATCACAACCAGTAGTGCAATGCAGAAAAAGACTGATTAGAAAGCAGAACCATAGAGGAACTAGGACGGGGAGACTGATCTTCTTCCTTACCGACGATGCCGACGACCTTACGGATGAGTAAAACGTCGAGGACGTGCCGTCGAGGACGCACCGTCGAGGAGGTCAGAGCACCGTCGAGGAGGAGAGGCGGATGACTGAATTTAGGGTAAGAGAGGCAGACGACTGAATGTCCCGCGTCAGGGTATTTTATACCTAAATTAGCGAGGACTTTAACGAGGAAATTTCCTCGCTATGTACTCGCTAAATGAAAAGTGAGGACATTGCGAGAAAAAATCCTCGCAAAAAACTCGCTATATTATTGCGAGGTAATTTCCTCGCAAAATCCTCGCTATTTGTCCTCGTTATAATATTGCGAGGACACTTCCTCGCTAAGTCCTCGCTCATTGTCCTCGTAAAATCGAATTTTCTTGTAGTGACTCCTACCTCTCTCTCTTTATCTCTGCCTCCTCCCACATGGCGCCGACCATTCATCCCGTTGGAGGAGACGGGGAGGGACGGGCCTCCGTCGCTGGTGGCACGGGTGTGGAAAAAGAGGAAGAAGGAGAAGGGGAAGGGGTGGAAGGGTATGGCTCGTGAGAGAGAGAAAAAAGAAAGGAGAAAAGGAAGGGAAAAAAAAGAAGAAAAGATGGGCACGCAAATCGAGGTGACTGTGCATCCTCGAACCGGACTCAACATTGGTCCCAAATCACAAGCAGGTGCACAGAAAGCCAACCACGAGCTCACACGACCAAGAAGCAACAGATTATCCATTAATAACTATTTGTGCAATATTACAATTAATTACATGGTTTATAAATAAAATGGATAATCAGGTCCAGATGTCACATTTATCAAGTTTGTAAACTTGATGGAATTAAGGAATATCTCCATAGGTAATAGAAATAAAAAACATTCTCACGAATATTGAGAATAGAAATGAAAATTTGTACTTTCCGTGAATAATGAGAAAGGAAAATGATTTTATACTTCTCATAAATGGTGGGAGTGTATAAAGGAATATAATGTTTGGTCATCGTGACCACGTGGGAGATGTTACAAAGTGGTCAACGAAGACCATAGTAACAGACAATCATTTCTTATGAAACGACTAATAATATCGTTGAAAATTTGGGAGTAATTGGGGTAGAGGGGGTAACGGGTATTTTCATTTCCTATATAAAGAGGTGGTGGTGGTGGATATAGAAAAACACAGCAACAAAAAAAAGAAAAGAAAGAAAGACCATCGGAAATCCTTATCCGTCGGAGCCTCAATATCGACGCTGCCATCGCTATTGCTCCTTCATATTCAACATTACTTTTGTCAACTCCTGTTTCATTTAAAAGATTAACGTAAGTTTCAATCGAAAATCTTTCCTCTTTTGCTTTGACAGCCTCTTCCTTCACCCTTGTGGTCTCTTCTCTAACTTTTGCAATCTGGGCCTCTCTTTTTTGAAACAATGAGAAATTCATGAGAAAATTCTATCTTTTCCTTCAATACTGTGACCACCAATTGGATTTCCAAGTTCAAGTGTCTACCTAGACCAACTTTGCTTCTCTTTAAGACTAATTCTTGAGACTTTGATTGTCGCTTGGTATTCTCAGGTGTCACAGATTTTACGCCAACTTCTTCCTCATGAAGAACAAACTAATATTCTGTAGTACTTATAGTATTATTCTTCTTAGATTTCGTAATTGTATTCGTTGCATTTGGAACCACAACTTACTTTGCCATAGCTATACTTTCTTTGAATAATAAATTAAGTTCAATTGCATGCTATGATACATGACCATCCTTGAATTTTTTTACTCCAAGATATCTATGTTCAAAGATCAAGAGATCAACTTGTCAAACTTTTACAAAGTGCAATGAAAGAATAAGAAAAGTGCAAGAATAAAGGCATTATTTGTTTCTCAACCAAAGTACAATTCAGAATTTTCATATGCTTGCTTATTACCTATGCAAAGTACAACAAAAATAAAACTATCAATGAAAGAGTATTTCCTTTCTTAAAGGCAACAAAAGGCGGAAATATGACACAATTAAAAACAAATTTATGACTAAAATAACTTGAGAACAGTAGAAATGACGTAATAAAATATAAAATACTCTTGCAATAAGATCTTGAATGAAAGAAATGTCTTAACGAATAAACTAAAGGATAAGCTAGAAAAGAGGCTACACAAGGGTATTCTTTACATAGGAAAAAAAAAAGAGAACCGGCATTCTTTTGAATTAACCAAAACAATAGGTTTGAAACATGCGACATAAGAAATCAACTACAGGATATTGTCACACACTATCTCCATCTCCAATTCATCTGCAACACCTTGTTTTTTACCTTAGTTTTTATTATTATTGTTATTGAAAGTATTCATTTGTTGTATCTCATCAAAAATCTTATCTTGTAGTCTTTGTTCTATAGATATCTGGTTTTTTAACACTCTCCCTACTTTCTACACCATTTCATGTTGAACTCCATCCTGCAGTCTTTCTCTCAAGACCTAGGCCCCCTAAAGCCTTATTTAGCTCTTCCAGGTTATAAAATGCAATATGCCTTACGTTCAACGTTAAATGCAACATTTGTTGCGTAATACTTCAAATGCAGCTAAGACGACATTTTACAGCCTATTATTAATTACTTTCCATCCCAACTAAGCCTTTCTTTTTTGAACTTGAAATAAATTTTCAATATTTAAACAAGTCTTTGTGCCTTATCTAGAGGTCATCATTACCTCATTATTCAAGTCGTTTAAGTTCCTTTGATCTCAAGATCAAATGTGGCAAGTTAGCATCCTATAGATGTAGAATGCTATAAAGGCCACGTTCTACATAAAATGCATGGTTTCCTACATTCAATACCTGACAGTTCAGCCACGTCATGTCAATCACTTTCTTTTTTTAGAATATTTTGAAGTCAAAATGTTTTCTTTTTTAGAAAATTCAATGATCATGCGTGGACTTAAAAAAAGTTTAATTGTTCATTTATCAAGCTTTAATGATGAAATATTTCCTCATTAATTTTGCTGGACATCTTGATATGTTGAACGTAGTTATCTATGCGTTCTACATAAAACACATAAAGTACAACATTCAACACCCAAGATTGGTAATTCTTGATAGATGCTGGATAACCATGTCAATCTAGAGCTCTTACCATTTCATGGTCCTCCTGCATTGCTATAAATACATAAGTACCCCAACCTTTGAGAAAGGACAAAGATTAGAGAGACACAAAGAGAGAGAGAGAAGGGTATTCTAAGAAAGAGGGGTGAGAAACTCTAAGTGTTTGAGAGCTTTGAGTTTGGTTGTGAGAAAAGAGAGGGGAGTAAATTCAATGCTCATTCCGATGATACCATCTCCGACGATCGCATCTTATCTAATCATCACTCATTTTTACAATTACAAAGGGGTTTTTTCTTTATTGCATTTCATTGTTTTATTGCATTCATAATAGTACATTGCGTATAGTTTCATCTGAGGGGAAGTAGATTCTCAGGTAAGTGTAAATTTTATTTACTTTATGTCATTTGCTTCTTATTTTATATACATTTACTGTACTTAGTTAATCTGCAAATTTTTTTATTTTATTTTGCAAAGAAAAGAAAAAGAAGATGTAGCACACCAGTACAAGTCTCCCCTTAGGCATCACTAGCACTGTCCCAAGGAAGCGAAACCCGTAACAACAACAAAATCTCCCTAAGCTTCTTGAGAGCCAACGAAACTGAACCAAGAGTGGTGATCACACCGACTTTGTCACTCGTGGAGTGGAGGAGCTGCGAATAAACCAAAGGGATACGAGTGGAGCGGCCAAACAATGGCATCGCCTCGAAAATCCCATATCCACATGCTTCATAATAATGTAGTATCGTCGTCACAGCTATGACTATCTTCATTTGCGTCAAAAATGTCTATGGTGACATATTTTGTAGAATGCTCCATCTTTTTTTCAGAACACCGAATGTACGTTCAATAATATTCTGAAAGAAGAGTGGAAGCTATTGAATAACTCATCGCTCCCTCTTTATTTTACATTTTGAAACTCTTAGATGTAATATCTTGTATTTCTGTATAGTGTAAGGAAATCCGTCTTATTTGAATATGCAACATCCACAATGTAATATTTATCTATACATTAAAAGAAAGTATTTTTAGTAACAATGTTTTCTATAGATATATAAAGGTAACAAATTAGTTGAGAGAACTAACCATTTGGAGGGATTGACAATTATATGTTGAATTGTACATTGTATAGTTTAGGACTTTCAAGTCATATTGTTCCTTCCCAAACAACAAACACAAATGTGAAATGCTTGTGAAAGTTGCAAACACACAATACATTCAATATGCATGTTTTCCATTCCATCCATTACAAAATGCAATTTGTTTCCTTTTTTCAACAATTGTAGGGATATGAGTTTATCTAATGCTCAAATGTTGTTTTTAAAATAAAGATAGTACTTACTACCTCCATATTCAATAATATATCTCAATGTTCTCTTAAGTGACTCCTTGGGACATATTATCTCTAGCGACCATGCACAAATAATATCCAAAACATTATTGAAGTATCTACTTAATTGTTTTCCTAAAGTATTGCAAGTTAGCTTAGTTGCACAGACTTATTTTTGTAACCTTGTCGAATAGTTTGTAAAAAAATTCTCATTTGTTCTTCAATTGTGACGTATCATGAATCGTCTAACACACCCCTCCCTCAATAGATAATGCATAACCTCAAAAAAACATCAAGAATAACATGACAATGGTCAAAATAATTCTTAAAATGTGAATTCAACATATTTCAAACATTTTGATGAACAGTATTTGGAGTAATATGCATCGGTCTTCTATAAACTATGCCTTCATGATAATTTTTAATCCATGCTATCAAATACCTAGCAAGAATGTCTTTTTAGTCTTTTTTGTTAAGTTGCATTCTTAATAAAATGTTACAAAGTCAAGTTCTTCATTTTCTACTTTGTCTTCTTCTCCTTCTTCTTTGTTATTCTAATCAAAGGGATTATCCATCCTAATATGAAATAACGACAACAACTCAGCAAAATTGCCATTGAAAACAACCACTCAACAACATATAGAAGCTTAAAACATGGAAAACATATGATGTTATAAAATTGTGATGTGTCAAGTTCCACTTTTATATGGATGGTATGTCAACCAATTTCATTTTTGTTATGGTAGGATTGATAGTAGACGTGGACCAGCTACCAAATTCACACCCATGGGTCCTTCTCATTCAAAGGCCCATCCTACAAGGCATGCTATCAATCAAAATATATTCTCTTATTCTACCAACCAATTTTAACTTTTTTATAGTAGGATTGATGGAAAACGAGGATCAGCTACTATCATCTCAATCGACTGTGTTGTTCAAAAAAATATTGCAATTCATTTGACAACCTAGTATCAAGTCTCAATCAAGTTTGAACATAAACTCCACATAGAATCAACAAGATTTTATAAACTAATAAATTCAAGGTCCCTTTTTTTAATCAAAAGGTACAATATGTAATCTATATTAAGCTATATAAACCCATTCGACCTGGAAAGGCAAACCCTTCAATTGCAAGTCTACAATTGAACGGAGAAAGATTAAAAGCTGACATGTTTTATGACCCAATAAAATATACCAAATATTAGTAAAGCAATAACAATAGCAATGAGCTCAAAGCGATAGTAGCCCACCCAAAATACGTAATAGGAAAATTTCCACCAATAAAATTGAAACAAAAACCTAGAGCTACAACAACAACAGTAGCCATCCCCCCGCCTCACCCAAAAACAAATCTAATGGAATTCCAACGTCCTATGCAGGACATAGAGAGCACTATGTCTTACACCTTCATATGTCTAATCCCATTAATGAGGAAATATTCCTCTAATTAATGGACAACAAAGTTTTTTTAAAGCCTAATCAAAGTCACGCACGATCACACTGGATTTTTCTAAAAAAAGAAACATTTTAACTTCAAAATTTTTTAAAGAAAGAAAATGGCATGACAATGCTAAGTTGTTAGTGTAGACACTTCGATTTTGAGGCGGCTCATCGGTGAATTCTCCAAAAGTGTTGCTTTGGATACGGCAAGTCTTAACCTCATCTTGGTTACCCTACGTCTATAGCAAACTCACGGTCCAACTTACAATTCAAGTAGTTAGATCTGGAGCACCAATGGAGAGCACCAAGGTGGCGCACCAAGTCGGCGTACCAAGATGGGCACCAAGCTGGCGCACAGTCACTTTTCAGTGTGCTGGCCATTGGCATTCCATCTTCTGTGCTTATAACCTTCACTTGCGAATATTCCTTACGAATCTACGCACGACTGTTGAGTTTCGAGGCCTTTTGAATCCGAAGGAGTTACCTCTTGATCCTCTTTAAAAGGCCATCCATAAGCAACATTTCTTCTCTCTTGGCTGTCCACCCACTCTTAGCAACCAACTCCCTTACATCCCTGAGCACTCCCTTGCATCCCTGAGCATCCCTGGCTGTGTCCAAAGCACCAAGGAGAAGCCACCTCGAGTCACCAAGGAGTACATCAAAGGTATGTCTCTTGACACTTCCATGTAATCTCTACATGATACTTTACATAGAGCACACACTGCAAATGTAGTATAGCATTTTTATGTTGCCAACACTTACTCTCGTTATGTTGATATTTGCTTGCACCCTTTGCTATATGGATGTTCACTTGCACTATCTTGCTTAGGTTGAAGTTTATGTTGCTTTCTCTATGAAGTTCTGTTTGATGTTTGGCTATTATAATGTTTGCTTGTACTATGACATGCCTTTTGCATCTCATATCATATTTCCATGCTATTTAAATCATCCAAGATACATCCATGCATCATAAAGAAAACATGTATAGCTACAGTCCTTGTGAACCCATGAAAATGACTAGAAAGGAGAGAATGAAGTGAATGTTCAAGATTTGATTTCTTAACATGATTATGTTCCCTAACATCTAAAATAATGATATGAATAATCTTTCAAGTGATTGTCGGCATGCATTTGATCCAAACTCTGAAGTCAGACCACAGTTTGAAACAGAGTATCTGGAGTGCACCAGGCTGGCGCACCAGGTTGGAACACATAACTGGCGCACCATCCTGGCGCACCAGGCTGGTCACAGGGCAAGCAACCAATTTTGCACCATGATCTGCATGTTATTTTGATTGTCTTGGACCTTGATCTTTCTAATGTTTGTTCTCTGATATATCATGATCATTTATGCATAATTTCAACATATAATAGCACTGTTTGTTTTAGTTTTGCATCTAGTGAAGTTAGCTTGTTACCTGGATTTGGTGAACTGGTGGTTTTTCAAGACTCTCTGTGTAGAGTTCTTTTGCCTCAGTTTATGATTCAAACCCAGGTAGCATAGCTAGGTTTCATTGGCTTTTATCAGAGTAGGGTTGTATGGTCATGTGTGAGGCATATTGCCCTTGAGTATAAGACCCATATCATGTTTTCTTGGGTTTCCTTTTTTTTATGACCTTATGGAAGAAGGGGAAACTCACTCGCATGTGATCAAGTGTTTTAGATGTCCATGATTCGTTTTCAGATGATTTTATGCATGTTTGCAAGATTTATATCACTTCACTGGCACACTTTTCTGACACACATCAGTAGCGCACATAAGTGGCACACCAGACTAGCGCACCAGACTAGCGCGCCAAATAGGCACACCTGCTTGTTTTTCACTGCACACAGTAGCTTTTTGGCATGGTATTTAGCATGGTTCCCAACTTGCTTTGCCTTTGGTTTTTTTTGGGTGTTCTCCTGGATATATCAGGATGACTCCAGTCAGTTTTCATCTGTATTTATGTATGGTAGCTTACATTTTGCATATAGCAAAGCGAGGATGAAAGTCACTTGGTGTTATTGGATCATTGGTCATGTCCGTGCAATATCTTTGCACCAGTGTTTGATCCACAACTTGGGTGACCTTTCAGATCATTAGGACACATCCTACAGTCCATCCACCCATGTTTAGCATAAGGCACCACTTGCATATAGAGTTGCGTTGCATATCGCCTTTGGGCGTACAGAAACAGGCTGAAAAGCCGACATTCCATATAAGTAAACGAAAAAACCCATGAAAGACAGATTTCTCGGGCGCACGAGGGTGCCTAATGCCTTCCTCGTGCGTAACAGGGATCCTTGCTCATTTTTGGTTCATGTTGACATTTTCCATTGCTTTTATTGCATGGTTTTAATGTTTTAAAACGGTTTTCCTCGTCTCCTGTTTTTAAATAGACTAGGTGGCGACTCCCGCATTTTATAATTGTTTTGTCGTGACTTTGCCGACCCTCGCGCATTTGATCTTTCGCACCACGCCCGAGGTTGTGGCCGACATGGTTACAGTTAGGTATAAGACGCATGAGATCCGATGTTTAATGTAAAACGTCAGCATCTTACGTTTCTTGCGTCTTACACACCTAGGCTGAAAACTTACCAAATTTAAGTAGCAGATCAAATGTAGTCAAATGAATCACTTAATGAGGTAATAAAAACCTCCAGATAAGACATGAAGACTTGTTTAAACTATTGAAAATTTATTTTGAGTCTTAAAAAAGAAGGTTTGACTGGAATGGAAGGGAAATGAATGATGTGTCTTATTTAATTACAGCAAGTGCACGACGTACTACGTAGTACGTGGCAAATATTGGTCGATCCCACAAAGAAAAGTGTTCAAGAACAGAGATTTATTATCAATTATTGAGATGAAAAAATGTGAGAGATGATGATTACGGACTAAACACTTAAGAAAAATTCAGAATAAATGAAGAACTAGGATGATTCAGAGTCCATTCATGTAAATATAAATGCATGATTAAATTCACTCTATGTTTCCCGATTGATCTAAATAATTTGATTCAATGATTCTTATCTTAACAAGCATAATTTATATGTAATTCTCTATAGACTATCAAGTCAAGGAATAAAAATACAGAAATCAAATTAAATCAAATGACATATGATGGAATTGATATTATATACACAATCCCCAATTAAATCTTTCCTAAGCGTAGACTAAAAAGATGAAATCAATGTTAATCTATCAAAGTTTTTCGATTCATTGAATGATCTATGTAATATACATCCAACCCACATATTCATAACATTAAGCATAAAAAGAAAACAAAGAGCAATTTAATTATAACATATAATATTACATGAACTTCATCACAATCCTAGATCTAGAAGATTAGCCAAGCATGATAACATAAAACATTAAAATAAAAGAAGGAGAAAAAGGAGAAAGAGAAGACATAATTAAATAAAAAAACTTTTTATTAAAGGGAACCTGAAATTATACTGATGATCTTCAGGATATCCCAAAATACAAGAAAAGAAAGAGAGTCTAAAACCTTGCTTTGGGCTCCATAGATCTACATAATGGATCCTTTTATAGGCTAACAATAACTTACTTTTGTCAGAGGCAAATCTGAATACAAAATTTAATCTTGAATTTTGAATACAAGATATTTACAAGTGAAAATCTTATCCAAAGAAGACTAAGTCAAAAATATCTGGTGCAGGTGCTTGGGAGGCGTCGGATCTGCATCTGGGCGCCTAGGAGATGTCCATGTCATCTAGGATCTTCTTTGACTTTTTCCACAACTTAACTAATATTTTACCAGTGTTTAGGCACATGGAAAATATGTGTTTGGCCTCTTGACATAGCTCTAGAATTTTCCAAAAAAAACTCTTCTTTTCTGACACAATTATTATTTTCCCCCGTATTTTTTGTAGATTCCTTCTAAACCCTTAAGTTCTGCAAAATTTGCACAAAACACCTCGAGTAATATTATTTATATACAAAATAGACAAAGATAGAAATAAAATATGCGTGAATTATGAGTTAATCAATGAGCTCGATATGTAAAACGCAAGCATTGGAGCGTTCAACGTAGAGCGCAAAAGTTCTAGTGTCTAACATTAAACACTTTTTTTTTTGCGTCTTACGATCTATATTAGCACATGAACCATAAGAGAGTACTTAGGCTGAAAGAAAAACCTCTAATATTGAATGTAATATGAATATGTGTGACGAAACTTAAAAAGGAATAAGAGTGTCAAAACAAAATATCTACACTTGATATTGTTGTTTTTTGAGCTAAAGAATGGTAATACTAATGAAAGACCATGGGTGGTATACCTTTAGTAAGTGGATCCGCAATGATGGAGTTTGTCCCAATATACTCTATAGACAATTGACCATTCTAAATTCTTTCTTTTACAACTAGGAACTTAATGTCTATATGCTTAGACTTTGATGAGATCCTGTTGTTATTGAAATATAACACTGCAGATTTATTGTCACAACATAACTTAAATGGTCTTTCAATTCCATTTACAATCTATAGATCCGTGATAAAATTCCTTAGCCATATTTCGTAATTAAATGTCTTATAGCATGCTATATACTCAGCTACCTTAGTAAAAGGAGTTATAAGTGTCTACTTGACACTTTTCCATTATATAGCTCATCTTGCTGATAAGTACGCATAGCCTGAAGAAGATCTACGACTACCTTAGCATCCAGCAAAATCTGAGTCAGAATACCTAATGATTTCTAACTGATCCGATTTCTTATACACAAATGCGAAGTTTTTAGTTCTTTGCAAATACCATATGATCCACTTAACAACTTTCCAATAATCCATATCTAGATTGCTTAAGTATCTACCTAACATTCCAATAATGTACGTGAGATTTGGACAAATCTAAACATACATAAGACTCTCAACATCCAAAGTATATGGAATATTCTGTACTTTTTTATGTTCTAAATTGTTCTTAATGCGTTGTTTGAGACTAAACTTATCTCCCTTAGCAACAAGGGTATTTCATGGCTTACACCCACTCATGTCATACCTTTTAAGGACTTTTTTAATATAGTTCTTTTGAGATAATCCAAAAATACTGTGAGAATGATCTTGAAGTAATTAGATTTCAAATACAAAAGAAACTTCGTCAAGATCTTTCATTTCAAATTTGTTTGAGAGAAAGTTCTTGATCACTATAAGTAAGTCCATATCATTAGTGACAAAAAGTATGTCATTAACATACAATACCAGAAAAATACATTTACACCCACTGAATTTATGGTATACACAATCATCTACCAAATTCACTTCAAAATCAAACAAGATGACAACTTGATGAAATTTATGATAATTTATGAGATGTTTGTTTTAAATCAAAAATAGATTTTTTAAGTTTACAAACTATTATCTTTGTGTCACCTAATGCAAAGTATTTTGGTTGTACCATATAAATCGTCCCATCAATGTCATCATTGAGAAACGTTGTTCTTACGTCCATTTGGTATAGCTCAAGGTCAAAATGAGTAATCAATACTATAATAATCTGAAAAGAGTCTTTCGATAAATCAGAGAGAATATCTTTTTGTAGTCAATACCTTCCTTTTAAGTAAAACCCTTAATGACAAGATGAGCCTTATATCTTTCCATATTACCCTGTGAATCTCTCTTAGTCTTAAATATCCATTTGCAACCAATGAGCTTTACACCTTCTGGTAATGGGACAAGATCCCAAACATCATTGTCTTTCATAGATTGATACTCATCATTCATGGCATCTAACCACTTTTAATGATTGGAACTATTGATTGCTTGATGGACATTGATTGGGTCATCATCCATCAAGTTATTATCAACTTGATGTTCCTGAAGAAATACGATATAATCATATAAAATCGTGCTTCTCTTTTCTCTAGTGAACCTCTTAAGTAACATTGGCTCTTGAGAGAGATGAGTTAGTTTTTCTTGAATGGGAAGAGGATTAACAATGTCTTGCTTCGGATTTACCTCTTCAACAATATTGGGAACTAATTCCTGATCATCATCAATAGCAACTGTAGGAAGAAAAATAAATTTCTTTTCAAAGAAAATATCTCTACTATTATCTTCCTCACCAAACTCTACTTCTTGAAAAAATCTAACATTACTCGT
>JAMKQA010003717.1:0-10973 GCA_024699735.1 Posidonia australis
TTCGCGCCCGCGAAATCCAAGGAAGGGAAGGGAAGACCTCGACAAAATGGTCAAGTGGTCAGCAAGAGGATTTCGCACCCGCGAAATCCAAAGAAGGCAATGGAAGACCTCGACCAAATGGTCAAAAGGTCGGCAAGAGGATTTCACGTCCGCGAACCCCATGGATGGCAAGGGAAGAGCTCGACCATATGATCAAGGGGTCAACAAGAGGATTTCGGGCCTGTAAAATCCACGGAAGGCAAGGGAAGACCTCGACCAAATGGTAAAGCGGCCAACAAAAGGATTTCGCGATCGCGAAATCCAAGGAAGGCAAGTGAAGACCACAACCAAATGTGAAAGAGGTCAACAAGAAGGTATCGCGTCCGCGAAATCCAAGGAAGGCACAGGAAGACCTCGACCAAATGGTCAAGCGGTCAACAAGAGGATTTTGCGCCCGTAAAATCCGAGGAAGGCAAGGGATGACCTCGACGAAAAGTTCATGAGGTCAACATGTGGATTTCGCGCCCGCGAAACCCAAGGAAGGCAAGGGAATACCTCGACCAAATGGTTAAGAGGTCAACAAGAGGATTTCGCGCTAGCGAAATCTAAGGAAGGCACGGGAAGACCTCGACTGAATGGTCAAGCGGTCAACAAGATGATTTCGCGCCCTCGAAACCCTAGGAAGGCTAGGGAAGACCTCGACCAATTGGTCAAGAGGTCAACACGAGGATTTCGCGCCCGTGAAATCCTTGGAAGGCAAGGGAAGACCTCGACCAAATGGTTGGGAGGTCAACAAGAGGATTTTGCGCCCGTGAAATCCAAGGATGGGAAGGGAAGACCACGACCAAAAGTTCAAGAGGTCAACAAGAGGATTTCGCGCTCGTAAAACACAAGGAAGGCAAGGGAAGACCTCGACCAAATGGTCAAGAGGCCAACAAGAGGATTTCGCGCCCGCGAAATCCACGGACAGCAAGGGAAGACCTCGACAAAATGGTCAAGTGGTCAACAAGAGGCTTTCCAACCCGCGAACTCCAAGGAAGGCAATGGAAGACCTCGACCAAATGGTCATGAGGCCAACAAGAGGATTTGACGCCCGTGAAATCCAAGGAAGGCAAGGGAAGACCTCGACCAATTGGTCATGAGGTCAACAAGAGGATTTCGTGCCCGCGGAATCCAAGGAAGGCAATGGAAGACCTCGACCAATTGGTCAAAAGGACGGCAAGAGGATTTCGCGTCCGCGAAACCCGAGGAAGGCAAGGGAAGACCTCGACCAAATGATCAAGTGGCCAACAAGAGGATTTCGGGCCCGCAAAATCCACGGAAGGCAAGGGAAGATCTCGTCCAAATGTAAAGCGGACAACAAAAGGATTTCACGACCGCGAAATCCCAGGAAGGCAAGGGAAGACCTCGACCAAATGGTCAAGAGGTCAACAAGAAGGTTTCGCGTCCGTGAAATCCAAGGAAGGCACGGGAAGACCTTGACCAAATGGTCAAGCGGTCAACAAGAGGATTTTGCGCCCTCGAAACCCAAGGAAAGCAAGGAATGACCTCGACCAAATGGTCAAGAGGCCAACAATTGGATTTTGCGACCGCGAAATCAATGGAAGGCTAGGGAAGACATCGACCAATTGATCAGGAGGTCAACAAGAGGATTTCGTGCCCACGAAATCCAAGGAAGGCAAGGGAAGACCTCGACAAACTGGTCATGAGGTCAACAAGAAGATTTCGCACCCGCAAAATCCAAGGAAGGCAATGGAAGACCTCGACCAAATGGTCAAAAGGTCGGCAAGAGGATTTCGCGTCTGCGAAACCCAAGGAAGGCAAGGGAAGACCTCGACCAAATGATAAAGAGGCCAACAAGAGGATTTCGCGCCCTCAAAATCCGAGGAAGGCATGGGAAGACCTCGACCAAATGGTAAAGTGGCCAACAAAAGGATTTTGCACCCACGAAATCCAAGGAAGGCAAGGGTAGACCTTGACCAAATGGTCAAGAGGTCAACAGGAGGATTTCGCGCCAGGGAAATCCTAGGTAGGCAAGGGAAGACCTCGACCAAATGTTCAAGACGTCAACAAGAGGATTTCGCACCCGCGAAACCCAAGGAAAGCAAGGGAAGACCTCGACCAATTGGTCAAGAGGCCAACAAGAGGATTTCGCGCCCGCGAAATCCTAGGAAGGCAAGGGAAGACCTCGACCAAATGGTCAAGAGGTCAACTAGAATATTTCGTGCCCACGAAATCCAAGGAAGGCAACGGAAGACCTCTACAAAATGTTCAAGAGGTGAACAAGAGGATTTCGCGCCTGCGAAATCCAAGGAAGGTACGGGAAGACCTCGACCAAATGGTCAAGAGGTCGGCTTGAGGATTTCGTGTCCGCAAAACCCAAGGAAGGCAAGGGAAGACCACGACCAAATGATCAAGGGGGCCAAAAAGTGGATTTCGCGCTTGCGAAATCAAAGAAGGCAAGGGATGACCTCCACCAAATGGTAAAGCGGCCAACAATATGATTTTGCGACCGCGAAATCCAAGGAAGGCATGGGAAGACCTCGACCAAATGGTGTAGCGGTCGACTAGAGGATTTCGTGCCCGCGAAATCCAAGGAAGGCATGGGAAGTCCTCGACCAAATGGTCCAGTGGTCAACAAGAGGATTTCGCGCCTGCGAAATCAATGGAAGGCAAGGGAAGACCTCGACAATTTGATCAAGAGGCCAACAAATGGATTTTACGCCCGCGAAACCCAAGGATGGCAAGGGAAGACCTCGACCAAATGGTTAAACGGCGAACTAGAGGATTTCGCGCCCGCGAAATCCATGGAAGGCAAGGGAAGACCTCGACCAAATGGTCAAGAGGTCAACAGGAGGATTTCGCACCCTCGAAATCCAAGGATGGCAAGGGAAGACCTTGACCAAATGGTCAAGCGGTCGACTAGAGGATTTCATGCCCGCGAAATCCAAGGAAGGCACGGGAAGTCCTTGACCAAATGGTCCAGCGGTCAACAGGAGGATTTCGCGCCCTCGAAACCCAAGGAAGGCAAGGAATGACCTCGACCAAATGGTCAAGAGGCCAACTAGAGGATTTCGCTCCCACGAAACACAAGGAAGGCAAGGGATGACCTCGACCAAATGGTTAAGAGGTCAACAAGAGGATTTCGCGCCTGCGAAATCCAAGGAAGGGAAGGGAAGACCTCGACAAAATGGTCAAGTGGTCAGCAAGAGGATTTCGCACCCGCGAAATCCAAGGTAAGCAAGGGAAGACCTCGACCAAATGGTCAAGAGGCCAACAAGACGATTTCGAGCCTGTGAAATCCAAGGAAGGCAAGGGAAGACCTCGACCAAATGGTCAAGACGTCAACAAGAGGATTTCGCGCCCTCAAAATCCAAGGAAGGCAAGCGTAGACCTCGACAAAATGGTTAGGAGGTCGACAAGAGGATTTCCCGTCCGTGAAACCCAAGGAAGGCAATGGAAGACCTCGACCAAATGGTCAAGAAGCCAACAAAAGGATTTCACGCCCACGAAATCCAAGGAAGACAAGGGAAGACCACAACCAATTGTAAAGCGGCCAATAAAAGGATTTCGCGACCGCGAAATCCAAGGAAGGCAAGGGAAGACCTCGACCAAATGGTCAAGATTTCAACAAGAGGGATTCGCGCCCGCAAAATCAAACGAAGGCACGGGAAGACCTCGACCGAATGGTCAAGCTGTCAACAAGAGGATTTCGCGCCCTCGAAACCAAAGGAAGGCAAGGAAAGACCTAGACCAAATGGTCAAGAGGCCAAGTAGAGGATTTCGTGACCGCGAAATCAAAGGAAGGCATGGGAAGACCTTGACCAAATGGTTAGTAGGTCAACAAGAGGATTTCGCGCCCGCGAAACTCATGGAAGGCAAGGGAAGACCTCGACCATTTGGTCAAGAGGTCCACAAGAGGATTTCGTGCTCGCGAAACCGACGGAAGGTAAGGGAAGACCTCGACCAAATGGTCAAGAGGTCAACACATGGATTTCTCGCCCGCGAAATCCAAAGAAGGCAAGGGAAGACCTCGACCAAATGGTTAAGAGCTCAACAAGAGGATTTTGTGCCCGCAAAACCCTAGGAAGGCAAAGGGAAGACCTCGACCAAATGGTCAAGAGGTCAACACGAGGATTTCGCGCTCGCCAAATTCAAGGAAGGCACGGCGAGACCTCGACCAAATGGTCAAGAGGTCAACAAGTGGATTTTGCGCCCGCGAAATCCGAGGAAGGCAAGGGAAGACCTCGACCAAATATTCAAGAGGTCAACAAGAGGATTTCGCGCCCGCGAAACCCAACGATGGTAAAGGAAGACCTCGACCAAATGGTCATGAGGCCAACAAGAGGATTTGACGCCCGCGAGATCCAAGGAAGGCAAGGGAAGACCTCGACCAATTGGTCATGAGGTCAACAAGAGGATTTCGTGCCCGCGAAATCCAAGGAAGGCAATGGAAGACCTCGTCCAATTGGTCAAAAGGTCAGCAAGAGGATTTCGCATCTGCGAAACCCAAGGAAGGCAAGGGAAGACCTCGACCAAATGATCAAGTGGCCAACAAGAGGATTTCGGGCCCGCAAAATCCACGGAAGGCAAGGGAAGACCTCGTCCAATTGTAAAGCGGACAACAAAAGGATTTCACGACCGCGAAATCCCAGGAAGGCAAGGGAAGACCTCGACCAAATGGTTAAGAGGTCAACAAGAAGGTTTTGCGTCCGTGAAATCAATGGAAGGCACGGGAAGACCTTGACCAAATGGTCAAGCGGTCAACAAGAGGATTTCGTGCCCTCGAAACCCAAGGAAAGCAAGGAAAGACCTCGACCAAATGGTCAAGAGGCCAAGAATTGGATTTTGCGACCGCGAAATCAATGGAAGGCTAGGGAAGACATCGACCAATTGATCAGGAGGTCAACAAGAGGATTTCGTGCCCGCGAAATCCAAGGAAGGCAAGGGAAGACCTCGACAAACTGGTCAAGAGGTCAACAAGAAGATTTCGCACCCGCGAAATCCAAGGAAGGCAATGGAAGACTTCGACCAAATGATCAAGACGCCAACAAGAGGATTTCGCGCCCATGAAATCCGAGGAAGGCAATGGAAGACCTCGACCAATTGGTCAAGAGGCCAACAAGAGGATTTCGCACCCGCGAAATCCTAGGAAGGCAAGGGAAGACCTCGACCAAATGGTCAAGAGGTCAACTAGAATATTTCGTGCTCGCGAAATCCAAGGAAGGCAACGGAAGACCTCTACAAAATTGTCAAGAGGTGAACAAGAGGATTTCGCGCCCGCGAAATCCAAGGAAGGTACGGGAAGACCTCGACCAAATGGTCAAGAGGTCGGCTTGAGGATTTCGTGTCCGCAAAACCCAAGGAAGGCAAGGGAAGACCACGACCAAATGATCAAGGGGGCCAACAAGTGGATTTCGCGCCTGCGAAATCCAAGAAGGCAAGGGATGACCTCCACCAAATGGTAAAGCGGCCAACAATAGGATTTTGCGACCGCGAAATCCAAGGAAGGCAAGGGAAGACCTCGACCAAATGGTGTAGCGGTCGACAAGAGGATTTCGTGCCCGCGAAATCCAAGGAAGGCACGGGAAGTCCTCGACCAAATGGTCCAGCGGTCAACAAGCGGATTTCGCGCCTGCGAAATCAATGGAAGGCAAGGGAAGACCTCGACAATTTGATCAAGAGGCCAACAAATGGATTTTGCACCCGCGAAATCCAAGGATGGCAAGGGAAGACCTCGACCTAATGGTTAAATGGCGAACTAGAGGATTTCGCGCCCGCGAAATCCATTGAGGGCAACGGAAGACCTCGACCAAATGGTCAAGAGGTCAACAGGAGGATTTCGCACACTCGAAATCCAAGGATGGCAAGGGAAGACCTCGACCAAATGGTCAAGCGGTCAACTAGAGGATTTCATGCCCGCGAAATCCAAGGAAGGCACGGGAAGTCCTCGACCAAATGGTCCAGCGGTCAACAGGAGGATTTCGCGCCCTCGAAACCCAAGGAAGGCAAGGAATGACCTCAACCAAATGGTCAAGAGGCCAACTAGAGGATTTCGCTCCCGCGAAACACAAGGAAGGCAAGGGATGACCTCGACCAAATGGTCAAGAGGTCAACAAGAGGATTTCGCGCCCGCGAAATCCAAGGAAGGGAAGGGAAGACCTCGACAAAATGGTCAAGTGGTCAGCAAGAGGATTTCGCACCCGCGAAATCCAAAGAAGGCAATGGAAGACCTCGACCAAATGGTCAAAAGGTCGGCAAGAGGATTTCACGTCCGCGAACCCCATGGATGGCAAAGGAAGAGCTCGACCATATGATCAAGGGGTCAACAAGAGGATTTCGGGCCTGTAAAATCCACGGAAGGCAAGGGAAGACCTCGACCAAATGGTAAAGCGGCCAACAAAAGGATTTCGCGATCGCGAAATCCAAGGAAGGCAAGTGAAGACCTCAACCAAATGGTGAAAGAGGTCAACAAGAAGGTATCGCGTCCGCGAAATCCAAGGAAGGCACAGGAAGACCTCGACCAAATGGTCAAGCGGTCAACATGAGGATTTCACGCCCTCGAAACCTAAGGATGGCATGGAAAGACCTCGACCAAATGGTCAAGAGGCCAGCAAAAGGATTTCGCGACCGCGAAATCATTGGTAGGCTAGGGAAGACCTCGACCAATTGGTCAAGAGGTCAACAAAAGGAGTTCTCGCTCGCGAAATCCAGGGAAGGCAAGGGAAGACCTCGACCAAATGGTCAAGCGGTCAACAAGAGGCTTTCGCGCCAGCGAAAACCACGATAGGCATGGGAGAACCTCGACCAAATGGTCAAGAGGTCAACAAGAGTATTTCGTGCTCGCGAAACCGACGGAAGGCAAGGGAAGACCTCGACCAAATGGTCAAGAGGTCAACACATGGATTTCTCGCCCGTGAAATCCAAAGAAGGCAAGGGAAGACGTCGACCAAATGGTTAAGAGCTCAACAAGAGGATTTTGTGCCCGTAAAACCCTAGGAAGGCAAAGGGAAGACCTCAACCAAATGGTCAAGAGGTCAACACGAGGATTTCACGCTTGCCAGATTCAAGGAAGGCACGGCGAGACCTCGACCAAATGGTCAACAAGAGGATTTTGCACCCGCGAAATCCGAGGAAGGCAAGGGAAGACCTCGACCAAATGTTCAAGAGGTCAACAAGACGATTTCGCCCCGCGAAACCCATGTAAGGTAAAGGAAGATCTCGACCAAATGGTCATGAGGCCAACAAGAGGATTTGACGCACGCGAAATCCAAGGAAGGGAAGGGAAGACCTCGACCAATTGGTCATGAGGTCAACAAGAGGATTTCGTGCCCGCGAAATCCAAGGAAGGCAATGGAAGACCTCGATCAAATGGTCGAAAGGTCGGCAAGAGGATTTCGCGTCAGCGAAACCCGAGGAAGGTAAGGGAAGACCTCGTCCAAATGATCAAGTGGCCAACAAGATTATTTCGGGCCCGCAAAATCCACGGAAGGCATGGGAAGACCTCGACCAAATGTAAAGCGGGCAACAAAAGGATTTCACGACCGCGAAATCCCAGGAAGGCAAGGGAAGACCTCGACCAAATGGTCAAGAGGTCAACAAGAAGGTTTCGCGTCCGCGAAATCCATGGAAGGCACGGGAAGACCTTGACCAAATGGTCAAGCACTCAACAAGAGGATTTCGTGCCCTCGAAACCCAAGGAAAGCAAGGAAAGACCTCGACCAAATGGTCAAGAGGCCAACAATTGGATTTTGCAACCGGGAAATCAATGGAAGGCTAGGGAAGACATCGACTAATTGATCAGGAGGTCAACAAGAGGATTTCGAGCTCGCGAAATCCAAGGAAGGCAAGGGAAGTCCTCGACAAATTGGTCAAGAGGTCAACAAGAGGATTTCGCACCCGCGAAATCCAAGGAAGGCAATGGAAGACCTCGACCAAATGGTCAAAAGGTCGGCAAGAGGATTTCGCGTCTGTGAAACCCAAGGAAGGTAAGGGAAGACCTCGACCAAATGATCAAGAGGACAACAAGAGGATTTCGTGCCCTCGAAATCCGAGGAAGGCATGGGAAGACCTCGACCAAATGGTAAAGTGGCCAACAAAAGGATTTCGCACCCGCGAAATCCAAGGAAGGCAAGGGTAGACCTTGACCAAATGGTCAAGAGGTCAACAGGAGGATTTCGCGCCAGGGAAATCCTAGGTAGGCAAGGGAAGACCTCGACCAAATGTTCAAGAGGTCAACAAGAGGATTTCGCACCAGCGAAACCCAAGGAAGGCAAGAGAAGACCTCGACCAATTGGTCAAGAGGCCAACAAGAGGATTTCGCGCCCGCGAAATCCTAGGAAGGCAAGGGAAGACCTCGACCAAATGGTCAAGAGGTCAACAAGAATATTTCGTGCCCGCGAAATCCAAGGAAGGCAACGGAAGACCTCTACAAAATGGTCAAGACGTGAACATGAGGATTTCGCACCCGCGAAATCCAAGGAAGGTACGGGAAGACCTCGACCAAATGGTCAAGAGGTCGGCAAGAGGATTTCGCGTCCGTAAAACCCAAGGAAGGCAAGGGAAGACCAAGACCAAATGATCAAGGGGGTCAACAAGTGGATTTCGCGCCCGCGAAATCCAAGAAGGCAAGGGATGACCTCCACCAAATGGTAAAGCGGCCAACAATAGGATTTCGCGACCGCGAAATACAAGGAAGGCAAGGGAAGACCTCGACCAAATGGTGAAGCGGTCGACTAGAGGATTTCGTGCCCGCGAAATCCAAGGAAGGCACGGGAAGTCCACGACCAAATGGTCCAGCGGTCAACAACAAGACTTCGCGCCCTCGAAACCCAAGGAAGGCAAGGAATGACCTCGACCAAATGGTCAAGAGGCTAACAAGAGGATTTCGCGCCCACGAAACACAAGGAAGGCAAGGGATGACCTCTACCAAATGGTCAAGAGGTCAACAAGAGGATTTCGCGCCCGCGAAATCCATAGAAGGCAAGGGAAGACCTCGACAATTTGATCAAGAGGCCAACAAATAGATTTCGTGCCCGCGAAACCCAAGGATGGCAAGGGAAGAACTCGACCAAATGGTTAAAAGGCGAACTAGAGGATTTCGCGCCCGCGAAATCCAAGGAAGGCAAGGGAAGACCTTGACCAAATGGTCATGAGGTCAACAGGAGGATTTCGCACCCTCGAAATCCATGGATGGCAAGGGAAGACCTCAACCAAATGGTCAAGCGGTCAACTAGAGGATTTCGTGCCCGCGAAGTCCAAGGAAGGCACGGGAAGTCCTCGACCAAATGGTCCAGCGGTCAACAGGAGGATTTCGCACCCTCGAAACCCAAGGAAGGCAAGGAATGACCTCGACCAAATGGTCAAGAGGCCAACAAGAGGATTTCGCTCCCGCGAAACACAAGGAAGGCAAGGGATGACCTCGACCAAATGGTCAAGAGGTCAACAAGAGGATTTCGCGCCCGCGAAATCCCTGGAAGGCAAGGGAAGACCTCGACAATTTGATCAAGAGGCCAACAAATGGATTTCGCGCCCGCGAAACACAAGGAAGGCAAGGGAAGACCTCGACCAAATGGTTAAGAGGCCAACTAGAGGATTTCGCGCCCGCGAAATCCAAGGAAGGCAAGGGAAAACCTCGACCAAATGGTCAAGAGGTCAACTGGAGGATTTCGCACCCTCGTAATCCAAGGATGGCAAGGGAAGACCTCGACCAAATGATCAAAAGGTCAACAAGAGGATTTTGCACCCGCGAAATCCAAGGAAGGCAAGGGAAGACGTCGACCAAACGGTCAAGAGGTCAGCAAGAGGATCTCACGCCCGCGAAATCTAAGGATGGCAAGGAAAATCAAGGATGTCAAGGGATGACCTCGACCAAATGGTGAAGAGGTCAACAAGGGGATTTTGACGCAAGTGAAATCCAAGGAAGGCTTGGGAAGACCTCGTCCAAATGGTCATGAGGTCAACAAGAGGATTTCGCGCCCGCGAAATCGAAGGAAGGCAGGGGTAGACCTCGACCAAACGGTCAAGAGGTCGACTGGAGGATTTCGCGCCCACGAAACCGAAGGAAGGCAAGGGAAGTCCTCGACCAAATGGTCAAGGGGTCAACAAGTGGATTTCGCGCCAGCGAAATCCAAGGAAGGCAAGTGAAGACCTCGACCAAATGGTCAAGAGTTCAACAAGAGGATTTCGTGCCCATGAAATCCAAGGATGGCAAGGGAAGACCTTGACCAAATCGTCAAGAGGTCAACAAGGGTGAAGAACTTGACCAAATGGTCAAGAGGTCAACAAGGGGGCAGACCTCGACCAAATGGTCAAGAGGCCAATGAGGGGGAAGACCTCGACCAAATGGTCAAGAGGCCAACGAGGGGGAAAACCTCAACCAAATGGTCAAGAGGCCAACGAGGGGGAAGACCTCAACCAAATGGTCAAGGGAGCAACGAGGGGGAAGACCTCGACCATATGGTCAGGAGGGCAACGAGGGGAAATACCCCGACCAAATGGTCAAGAGGGCGACGCAGGGGAAGACCCCGACCAAATGGTTAAGAGGGCAATGAGGGGGAAGACCCCGACCAAATGGTTAAGAGGGCAATGAGAGGGAAAACCCCGACCAAATGGTCAAGCGGCCAATGAGAGGGAAGACTCCGACCAAATGGTCAAGAGGCCTACGAGATGGAAGACCCCGACTGTAGACACCCCGATTTTGAGGTGACCTATGAATGAGTGTCCCTATGTTGCTTTGGATGTGATCAGCCCTTGAACCAAGCCCTAAACCCATTAGCCAGAGCCCCAATCAAACATTTGTGAGCAGGGCTGGCGCACCAAGATGGCGCACCAAGGTGGCGCACCAAGCAGGCGCCAAGCTCTGACTGCTGACCTTCCACCTTCTGGGCTGTTACCCTTGCAAATGAATATGCCAACGAATATTCGAGGCTTTTCGCTTGCAAAACCCCTTGTAACCTCCCTAGAGACCACTATAAAAGGACACCTAGAGCAAC
>JAMKQA010003721.1:0-21405 GCA_024699735.1 Posidonia australis
TGTTTCTCTTGCAAAAGAAAGGTTCTTCTCTCACAAAATGGGTGTCTTGGAATGGCTGCTCTAGGGGGCTTTTTATAGTGGTCTCTAGGGAGGTTACTAAAGGGTCTTGCAAACAAAAAGCCTCGAATATTCGTTGGCACATTCGTTTGCAAGGGTAACAGCCCGGAAGGTGGAAGGTCAGCAGTCGCTGCTGGGCGCCTGGTTGGTGAGCCAGTGATGTGCGCCACCTTAGTGCGCCACCTTGGTGCGCCAACTTGGTGCGCCACCTTGGTGTGCCACCTTGGTGCGCTACACCAGCTCACAGATCTCTGATTTGGGGCTCTGGCTAGTGGGTTTGGGGCTCGGTTTAGGGGCTGATCACATCCAAAGCAACATGAGGATACTCATTCCTGGGTTACCTCAAAATCGGGGTGTCTACACATGGACTTCATGGAAAATGCTTAGGAAGGCTTCTTGGTGTTCTACGGATGTATGAATGAGGTCCCAAATGGAGATGTCGGCCTTGACCTTCTTTAACTAGGTCGTAATGTCTGTAGAGGGTTGGTCCGTCTTGGTGGAGTTAGCGGGGACTTCTTCTATGGTAGGCTGAGGTGGTTGACTCATAGGGTGTGAGTGAGGAGGTTCTGGGCAGCTTGGTCTGGTGGCTGGTGCCACAGGCTTGTACACTCTCCCTGACCACGTGACTTCGGCACACATTTCTACGGCATAGTCATAGGGAATGTGATGGATATCTCTGGTCAAGTTAATGACTAGAGGAGCAAGAGTTGCTAGCTCCAGTATAGTTGGTGGTGGGTTTACTGGGAAAGGAGCCGGTTGAGCTCTAAGCTAGGTGAATTGAGTGGACTCTAACTGGCAAGTAAGCAAATGGGTGTGGGAGCCGTCGATTGTATGGTGGCAGACGCAATGGGGCACTCCGACCTTATGGTCAACTGTATCATATGGATTGTGTGCTTAGAGCCAAACAAGGCTGACTGGCGGTGATGCACAAAAGGAGACTCATGGATTGAGAAGATAAGAGAGGAAGGGTCCGTCACGAATGAGGCAGAAGCCAAGGGAAAGATGGCATGAATGCCTGAAGTTCCAGCATTATGATTGGGCAAAGGCTGACTCATGATGCTAGGTTGTGAAGATTGTGCCTTTGTTGGTATTGGTGTAGGTGCAGATGCTATGCTTGCCTCCTGTGTATTGATTATGATGACCTTATTGCCAATCAAATCCTAGATCGTATGCCGTAGTGTGAAACAACTGTTGGTCGAGTGCCCTACGACTCGATGAAAGTTACAGTATAGATTGGCTTTGTACCACAATGAAAGAAGGTTCGACGGGGGGCGAATCTCTGGCAGCGTCAGAAGTGGCATGACCTTCGGCAAGATGGCACTCAATGGCTCAACCAAAGGGGTGAAGTTATGCATTGGAGGGTGAGGCCATCTCTACCCTAGGTTCTACCCTTGCCTGATCAGAGGGGCTGCATATACTAGTTGGGCAGTGGTAGTGATCTGTGGTGTATGCTATGTACTAGGAGTAGGCCTATACACTACTTGATTCGGGTTGGGCTGCCTTGGTGCATTGATTGGTGTAGCTGGAGATCCGATGTATGCCATGGTAGCCTTGGATTGGTCCTTCATTTGAAACTGATGAGGGTTGGTGCTGTAATGGTTGCTTTTGTTGTTACCAGGAGTGGTAGTAGTAGCTTGGTTGGCAAATGCTGTGAGCGTAGGGAAATGGCCACTTCGCAAGGAGTCTTCCACACTCTGGCCTACTCGAATCAGTGATGCAAAACTAGTGACTGGCTGAATGCTCAGCAAAGCCTCTGTGGCTGGCTACGTTCCTCGAATAATGAGTTTGATAGACTCCTCATCGGAGGATCTATCCCTGACTTGAGAAGCGAGGGTGCGCCAACGACCGACATACTCCTTTAATGGCTTGTTGGGTCTTTGCTTGAAGGCAATCAAGTCCTCGTGCTTGGGGACCAGAACTAGATTGAAAGAGTACTGTTCCATGAATGCCTTACTGAGGTCATCCCAAGTCTTAATTGAGGCCAAGTCTACTGAAGTGAACCACTAAAGAGCGGGCCCGATGAGACTCTTTTGCAATAAGTGGATTAACAACCTCTCGTTAGCTTGGAGCTGTGCAAGATTTCTACAGTACGCTCTCAAATGTGAGATTAGACAGTCCTCCCATTGTACTTTTCGAAGTCCGAGATGTGAAAATTCGGTAGGAGTATTGCCTTTGGGAAATAGCAAAGATCCCAGAATTGGTAAGGTTGGCGATCACCTCCCTACACTAGACGTAGTGCTTTCTCAAGATCGCCCATCCAAGCAAGGAGAGCGTCTGAGTTTACTACCAATGAGGGTGGTGCAGCTAGGGTGGTGACCATGTGTGCTATATGGGTAGCACCTGAGTGCTCCTCTAGATCCACCATCACAACGCTTGGTGTCATGTCATAATGGCCAGCATACTTGTGCGTGGGTGCAGCGTGGGATGGTATGAATGATGGTGGTGCTAATTGTTGATCCATGGATGTAGGGTAGGTCAAATGTTGTGCAGTGGGTGGTGTAGGATGATGGAGCGACAACGGCTACGTGGGTATGGTCCCAGGCAGTGGGCCTTGTGGATGCTGTGCCTCTACCAACCCATCAGGCTGACCACTAGGGATGGGAGTCATATGCTGTGTAATGTATTGTGGTGGTGGAGGAGGCTGAGGCATCGCCCCCATCACCAGAGCAGTAAGGAGTTGGGGCGACGGCTGAGGCGGTGGTGCTATAGGGTGACCTTGCAAAGCTAAGTGGGGCTATGCTAGAACCTTAGGGGTGACAACAGGAGCAACCATATTGGGGTTCAATGACAGAGCCATGCCTTGGAGCCTTTATTCGAGGGCCATCAACTACTCTACTTGCATGGTCCAAGACCCATCGACGACAAAATCGAGGGACGGAATGGGAAAGTGGCTTGAAGCAAAAGGAGGTACAGACACAGACTGTCCAAGAGGTAGGGAACCTACAACTGAAGCCACCATAGCAAGATTGAGTGCTTGGGATGGGGTGACCTTGAGGGTATGTGATAGTCAACGATGCTTCAGGGACCCTAGTGGTGGCCATTGCAACAGATTCGACGACCAGTCCTTGACTGATGACCTGTTGAAACCCTAGAGGGAATGGAGTGGACTGCTCTTGCACTGGGAAGCGGTGCACGAGAGGAGATGATGGGACCATAGACGTCACAGTCAGAGTAAAAGGAACTGAGGTAGAGATCTCCTTTAGGATATTACTGGGGTGAGCATCACTAGCGCATTTGATTGGGAATGAGTGATGATAGGACTACAATGGCAAACAAGGGGGTGAATCCTAGGACGAGCTATCGTCGAAATCGACGGATAACTCGGGGAAAGATAGCAAAGAGCGATCACTATAGGGATATGCTAGAAGATGGAGTGCTCGAGCTCGGGCTAGGGAAATCGTTCACTTACCTGCATCACCAAAACATAACAAGACTGGAGTCGGAACCTACGACACAAATAAAGTCATGCAGTGTTTATTGAAGTGGTATGAATGGCACACATGCACATGTATGCAACTACTATGCTCTCCCTCACCATTTATGTATATCCTAGTAGGCCGTCTACTCCAGATTCTCTCATGGGTGATACGGGTCTTCGACTCAAGGCTAGAAAGTAAGGTCCTGTCCCATGCCAAAGTGATGGACCGGTGGCGCGTTGGGAGCATTGACCCTGCCAAAGCATATGCTGTACTCTCTACTAACACTAATACAACCCCAGACAAGGAGGGACAGATCGGCCCCCCATCCTACTCCAATGCAATAGAACAAGATATCGAGACTACCATTCACAGACTATAGGTGGACTCAGGAGAGGAGATGATGCATGCTCCTATATGAATCATTCATGCAAGAATGTTTGGTGTGATTTACTTGCATTTTATTAAACCAAATGAGGGAACAAGTGTATGTTCGTCTCTATTTATGCCTAGATGTTGCTTTTATCTTGTGGATTTTATGTTAAGCCTATAGGGGGAAGCAAGCATCTCTCTACTTTCCTAAGCATGGTAGATGCAAGAAGGAGAAGAAAACACTCATTCATAGCAAACAAACGTCATACACCACATCAAATGTCGGGATCATGGCATGTGCAGGTGTAACGTGATCATGGTGATGAAAAGAAAACTAAAATTCACAGTCAAAGGCAAGAAGCATGTTATGTGCAAGTGGTGACATAGCATATTTGTGTAAAACAAAACAATCATCAGACAAAAGGCATGAACGACACCAAACAAAGGTACACACGACATAAACAATGAAATATCAAGCACAATCAAATACGAGCGACGCAAGCGGACGAAGAGTGCAATCATGAAAGCTAGAGTCTAGTATCCCCAATGGAGTTGCCAGTTCTTGTGACCATACTGGCGCAGAAGGGGGTGACCGATAGGGCCACAGCAGGGAGCAATGAGTCCATGGAAAGGGACACTTGACTTGAAAACATCGGAAAACATGTGAAAATAAAATAAAATGAATAAGGGGAGTCACCACCTAGTCAATTTAATGAAAAGATGAGGAAAATCGAAAAGAAATGCAATGCGATGCAATAAACAATCGAAAACAAATAAAAGAACTAACTCCAATGTCAATGGATAACACATAGGTCATTGCAAGCAAAGAAATGGGTAAGGACTCTTGTTATGCATGGGGAAGGTATTAGGCTCCCTCGTATGCCCGACGAATTGGTCTTTCTGCACTTTTCCGGTAGTATGAATGGCGAATGCGAATGTATACTTGCTTGTGCCTAAGATGCATGCTTCATGCCGTGCGAAAACAAACGAAATGCCTTGAGTAAAAACCATGCAACCTAATGCTCAGCCACACTGTATGAGTTCTAGACCGGCAGTCTACAAAAGCTCAACATAGTAAACGTCCTTGCCTTAAAGATGAATGCGAGAAATCCAAAAGAAACGTGATGGAAAATAATGCATGCAATGTTCAAAACATTATGTTAGCATGAGTTCTATTTACTGTTCGCCCTTGGGCGATATGCAATATGTAATGCATGAAATCTGGTTTAGGACATGATGTAGGTGGTTATGCCGATTATTGTACGTCCTTGGGCGACATGCAATATGCAATGCATGGATGTCATTAATGTATGCCTGTGTGGGCACGATGTTTAATGCCATACTGATGTGGAAAAGACAAGAAAAACACCGATCGAGGCTTATTAGATCAAATTAACATGAACACTTGTAAATCAAGCATAAGGCATGCTCAAATAGATGGTATGCAAGGCTATGCAATGGTTTATGCGAAATGTCAACATGTTTAGAATACATATCATCTAGCAAACAAGTCAAACAAGGTGGTTCTCTATCGTGGCCTCTCTGTGTGGCGTCAGATCTTGTAGCCACACCATTGGGCGACGAGGGGCATCGCCGCTCAGTTTGGTGACACGTGCCCTAGATTGGTTAGGTGGCCCAAATCTGTCCTGGATAGATCAAATGTCAAACAAATCTTATTAGCAATCAAGTTTCAGAGAAAACGCCACTTTTAAAAGATTCAAAAATTTATTTAATGAATTGATTAATATGTGCTCGCTCAATCATATGGATTCCTATGGTAGGGGTGAAACATGATTCAGGGGTTCTAGGGTAACTCAAAAGGATTTGGCCTTGTTGGTACCACTCTTTGACCTTCATTAGGGTCCACCAAGAGGGCTTAGGCTGTGGATTTGTCTCTCTAAAGAGGGGTCCCCAACCTAGGATTCCGTCCTTATAGGTCGGTCCTAGCAAACCACAAGTAGTAAATGAACACAAAACAGCAAGATATCAAGCATCTACTAGGGTTTGTTACAGACTTAGGGAGAAAGATGAAGTCTGAAACAAGCCCCTAGGACATCTTAGGTTCTCTAACCTAACAATCACAAACGAGACAAAGTATGGGTAGGCGACTTGCATCGATCGGGGTTCGTTCTACTCAGTTGGTCAAACCAGATAGAGAATCCTAAAGAACCATACCCTTGCTGTCAAGCAATTAGTTTCCACCCTATCAGTGGACAGAAAGCAAACTTAGAAACCGTTAAAACGCTGAAATAACAGTGGACAAGAATGTTATCAATTTTATTTATTCAAATCGCCACTGTAGGCAATAAAAATCAACACAAATAAGTAAAAAAAATTGAACTTGTAGAAAAAATGTACTGAAAAACATCTATCGCTTGTGTGACAGGCACCTAATCTCGTCGCCTATAGGTGTGGCGACGAGAACAATCTAGGGCACGTTATGGCGACTGGAGGTCGTCTTCCTCCCCTCGCATGCAGGGTTTCCCTAGGATTGTAGGTCTAGTTTCTTTTCTCTCCCTCCCTCTCTCCTGGATACGTGGGTTAGGGTTTTGGTTGGAGGCTTGGTTTCTCACTCTCTCTCTCTCTCTCTCTCTCTCTCTCTCTCGTAGGATGCCGTGGCTAGGGTTTTGGCAGGCTATGTTGGGTTGTGGAGGAAGAAGGTGGACTTAGGGTTGTGGAGGCCGTGTCGGGCTTGTCGAGTTCATGGTGGATATAGGCTGGTTCAATGAGAAAGAGGAGGAAGGTAACTAGGCTGTGGGTGTCCGGATTCACATGGGTTATCACTCCCTCTACGGGCTTTGCATAGGTTTGATGGGGCTTGCTAAATGGTGTTTGGTGTGGGCTAAAAATGGCCGATTTTGGGACGTGGTGCATGCGAAAGTCGAGTTTATGTGGGCTATAAGAATGGAGGAAGGCATATGCATGCGAGAACAAGGGAGAGGGACAACTACTCACGCTCATGGGCCAACAACCACGCATAGACGACGACCCATCACCCAAAAACATGTAAAACAGAGATAAAACAGCAAGAAAAACCCTCAAACGTCACTGATATGCATTAAAACACGAGAACAACAAGCATATAAACAAGTTTTACGAAGAGAAAGGTTATACCTACATGATGGACGTTTTTTTTTTATGTCCTCCAACGACGGCAATGGCAATGGGATGTGGGGGAAGACTTGGCTGCGATGGACATCTCCCTCCCTCTTTATTTTATGTGGAGGCTAGGATTTGATGAGTGTTGGTTTCTCTTCTTTTACTCTCTAGGGTTTTTCTCTCTCTCCTCTCTTCTCTTCTACCTTTTCTATTACGTGAATTCCTCTCTTCTCCTTCCTATCCTCCAATGCTCCAACCTCTCCCCAACTCTCTCATGTGGGTAATCTTATATATGGTTAGGGTTTGCATGTGGGACGTAGGATGTAGGGCTCTCGAATGGATGGTGAGGATGGGCGTAAGGTTTGCATGGGCTTAGGATTTTGATTGGGCTTGAGCTTACTATTTTGGTTTTATTTTATTTATTATTATTTTTTAGGTTTATGCTTTTATTTATTTTATTATTTTAGGTCTCTTAGGTTTGGTTTAAGTTCGAGTTTTATTTTTATTTATTCTTTTTAGATTTGATTTATTCTTTTAGGTTTGATGGGCTTAGTTTTGTTTTTGAGTTATTTATCTTTTTAGGATTAGGTTTCATTTTATTCTTTTAGGTTTACTTATAGTTTATTTTATGTTTTTAGGTTTAGGTTTTGTTTTGGTTTTAGTTTGTTTTAATCTTTTATGCTTAGGTTTAGTCTTGCTTTTATTTTTATTTTTAGGTTTAGATTTTATTCTTTTAAGTAGTTTTTAGTTTATTTTATCTTTTTAGGTTTAGGTTTTATTTTGAGATTTACATTTAGGTTTAACTTTGGATTTTAGTTTTTTTTTTTTTAGGTTTATGTTTGGGCTTGGTTTTAGTTTAGTTTGGCTTTTGGTTTATGTTTGGGCTTGTGGTGTTTGGTTTAGGCTTTAGGACAGGTTTTGGTTTGTTTTTGGGTTTAGAGGGCTTAGTCGGGTCCACCGCAACTAGAGCATGATTCAGGAGGTCTGTCGCCAAGTGACCGCAAAATCAGGGTGTCTACAACTGACTTTCCAACCAATCCATTCTAAGGCACCACTATCTTGGAGATGCCTTTATTGAATCCCCAAGAGTAGTTCACCTAGACCTAGAAATAGTGGACCTCAAGAGCTGCATAAGTCACACCAAACTGATCATCCAATGACCTCACCACAGGGAGATGGAATAACAAACCTCCCTGGCTTAATCCAATCTCAGCCGTGGAAGACCTCAAACTATAGGCTGAAGAAGGAACTCCACCAAATCGAATAGCATTACACCATTCGATCCACCACCCAAGCAAAAACCAAACAAAACATTCAAAACAAATCAAAAGCAAGCAAAACACTAGGCCATGTTACTTAGCAAATTGGGCCCTAGATCAACAATAACAACTCACACCACCAATATGCGACACCAACATGCAACACCTCTCAGAATACTCTATCCTCATTCAAAGTATTTGGAGTACACCACACATTTGGGAAGTCTCAAACAACTTCTAGATGTAGCCACAAGAGGATGAAACTCAAAGCATACTCTACACAAGCCACAAACAAAATCCAAAAAAACAAAAGATTACAAGTAGCAAACTTGGAGGGTCTCACAGGAAGCAGCCTCCTATTGCACCTCCTCCTCCACAACAATGCAACAAGACAGTCCAACATCGGGCTAGTGATTGGGAAAACACACCATCTGGTCGACTGATGTGGTGTATCTCTAACCCACTTGAGAGGATCAAGCCATTTTCTCTGTAAATGCCCTACCTTCTCCTAGCCATAACACATAAAGCAAGTCAATGCTCACTACAGATGTGAACTACTATTGACAACATGGCTCACTTGGCCTCCCAGGCAGTAAAATCTCCTACCCCACACACCCGCACTGCACATTGCCTAACTCGAACTATCACCATGCCCACCAACAATGCGATCTCTATTGCTCGCAATGCCACCAAGCTGTCCCAACCTCTCTAATCAATGCTCCGTAGAGTCAATGACCTCATGCGAACCACTCTAGACTACTGGACGCAATCTCGAACTCCACCATCGACCTGCCCCATCAAGGAGGTTCCAACAGGTTGACGTTGTGAAATTCTAACCATCAAAAACATTCCACTTTGATTCGACATCTTCGCTAACTAATTAGCAGAATGACACACCCAATACTCCTCTAGGTATGTCTTGCTCAAACCTTGCTGACACTTGAGTCAAAACCAAAGTTGCTCTCCTCACGACAAGCAACCAAGAAAATCAATAAAATCAATCTACAAATATGCTTGATATGCCATCTAGTGGAGTCACCCGACCAAACATCCCTGGGCTAGTGTCCTCAGTAAACCAAGCTTAGATACCACTTCTGTAACAACCCTGGTAGTCACATCTGATCCTAGCCACAATTTTTTTTCAATCAAATATCAATTTTGAATCTAAATCCAAATACACAATCTAAAATACTACAATCAGCATAAATGAGTGTAAGATAGGAAACCAACCCAAAAACCTTGATATGTGGTTGAGTGATTCTCTTCTATATGCACTAGCAAACCTACTGAACTCTACATTTGTACCTACAAAACATAAAACAAACGCACACGTGAGTAACCACTAACTAGGTCACTCAGCACACACTCCACAAAACAAAATCAAGAAACTAAACTCAAAACCTACACCACCTAACAATCCTACGAATCCTAGCAAGAATGAAAAACCATGGAAAACCCGAAAACCAAATCAATGGGAAACCTCAAATCCATGCATAATACCTACGCAAGACCAAAGACCATTGGAAATTAGCACATGGGTTCTCACACGAAAACCCAAGCGCACTAGAATCCCAAAACATGGGAAACACAATGTACCTCACTCAACGTGACGTGCATCAAGAAAACCATCTCAAAACCAAAAGCCTAGACCTCTCAAATCTTGAGATCTGCCAACCAAACTAACACAACTAGAAAGGGCATCTACAATATAATGCAAGGAAACCAAAACTTCTGAAAAAAAGCATCTTACTTCGGTCCCACAAAGCCACAGTAAAGCAATCTAGTATTGTCCAACATGCATAAATCCTTTTAAATATGCCATCTAAAACCATTTTTTCCTTTTTTAACTAAAACCATATGCATATTTGAATTCTCTTTACGTATACTTGATATGACATCACTCAGTCAAATCAAGTCTAAAACCACCACAAGTCACATCTCGAAAATCATGGTCTTCTCTACATTGGAGCTTGAAAATCTAAATCAGTGCTCAGAAAAACCTCAATTACAACTCATGCACATAGCACACAAACCTGTCATGTCACTCTAGCCACAAACAACTGACCAACCCACAAGCAATCACAAAGGCACCAGTAGCATAGCCACATTGTGTAGGAGCTCTCAACACCAGATTCATACTCTATGAACCCTAAAAAGGTCCATACAAGGACAAGACAAGCACATGCTCCACCGTCTTGACGTCCTCAGTGCTTGAGCCACCTAGGGACTCTAATCATTGACCCTACTAGTGCTCAATTTAGAACCTCAACCTAAGCAAGCAGCTTATGACCCTAGAGGCGTCAACTATCCCTAGAAGGCTAGTCGGGAGCTTCTGTCTCTTGGTCCCTCAAACCATAAAACCACTCGAACCTCAACCTAAGTAAGTAACTCACAATCCAAGAGGCATCAACCATTCCTAGAAGACTGGTTGGGAACTTCAGTCTCTTGGTCCCTCAAATCACAAAACCACTAGAATCTCAACCTAAGCAAGCAGCTTACAACTCCAGAGGCATCAGCCATCCCTAGAAGGCCGACCAAAAGCTTCAGTCTCTTGGTCCCTCAAACCACAGAAAACCTTTTCCAAAACCATTGCAAAGCTTATGCCTTTCTTTTTCATTTCGAAAATAATTTTTAAAACCCTTTTCAAAATTAACTCACCAAAACCACAAAACTCTATACAAAACATCATGCCAAAACTCCCCATGAAACACTACTCAAAACTACAAAATAAAACTCAGAAACACCACACCAATCACCAACACAACACACTATTGTGCTATCTCAATAGCACAAAACCGCATTGCTGAACAGCACGGGACACCAACATTAGGGATCTATGTGGCTCACCAACACCCCTAGCCCACACTAAGGACATGTGGGTGGCACATGCCACCTACACACGCCCCAAGTGCCAGAAATAGGATAGTAAAACTATTACATTGCAACTAGCCACAAAACCTCACACACATACCAGAAAATGATGTACCATATAGCAAAATGAATATAATTAAATTATATATCTACTACACACAACAAAAATCACAAGAATTCGATATCTATAACTCGAGATATCGGTAGATAAAGACACCATGCTCACACAGTGAACTACTCCACTGTAAATTTGACAGACACAACAACAACCTCTATTTAATCATGGAAAAATTATCCAAAAGTACTATACATCATGCACAAGTTTAGACTTAATCATTAACAACCATTATATAACTACAAAATCCCATTTCAAAGCCTTAAATCACCAACATGTGTATAAACAATTTACACTATCAACACAGCCACCTGGACCCAATAAAACTACCATTGAAATCTCATGATTTGGAGCTCGATTCAACACAATAAAAATGTATGCTATATAGCATTTTAAAGGTCTTGAAGCTACCTTTCTAATGCCTATTTAAACACTAAAATCTGATACCAAAATCTCAAGATAAAATTAAACTAATGCAGCAAGGTCAAGCTACAACAATAGAAGCTGAAAAACCCAATTGCTGCTACAGATTTCATCGAATTCAGAGTCCAAAACTCTAAAAATTTACGTCATATACCGTTGAAAAGATCTTGAAATTATCTTTAAACATCCATTAAAATGCCAAAATTCGATTTCAAAATCTCAAGATAACAATAAAACAATCCACACATGTGATTCTCAATGTAACTACGAGCATACACCTCCGAACAATTAGGATTTTAAACATGTACATTCAACTAAAATGGCTATAAATTACTCCCACAACATGATCATTCAAGCATTAACAAGATTGCATCTCTATTTGCAATTATAAGTCATTAGTGGAGCATGTACCTATCATCCAACACAAGGAATCCAACACAGCAAACCTTCTCCAATCACTAGCAATTTCCTCATCATAACTTCCCACTCTCAATCCGAACAATGGAGGTGCATTGACAAAGGTAGTGGTGGCAACTTGGCAGTCACATCAACTCCATCTTTCTCTAGCGCACTCTCTCTCTTTCTCTCTCAACACTCTCCTTCTTCTTCTTCCTCTTCTTCCTCTTCTCTTCTTCTCTCCTTCTTCTCCTTCTTCTTCTTCCTCTCTTCTCAAGACAACTCCTTCTTCTTCTTCCTCTCTTCTCAAGACAACTCCTTCTCAATCCTTCTCCCACTCTTCCCCCCTTTTCTCTTCTTCTTTTTTTTTAAAGGCAACCCCCTTCCTCCTTTCCTTGTCTTGCCTTTTTCTTTCTTTCTCTATTTTCTTCTCTCTCCTCTCTGTCTCATGAGTAGATTGCATGTGTGTTGTGTGTGTTTGTGCGTGTGAGTGTGGCCCTTCTGTCTTTAAATATTCACAACTTAAGTTAAGCAAGGGTACAAACATGACACACAGCACAAACACCACACAAACACTAAGCATGCACAATCCCATGCAATCTACCTATGTAAGGAGCCAAATAATCATCATAAGGTATCTCTAAAATAATCCTTCCAATTATCAATAAAATCCAATGAATCTAACACCATTATCCACAAGTCACAATTAAGGCCACCCATTCAAAACATCCTCAAATCCAACACAACTACCAACCCAAAAGCAAGTGGGAAACTTAATCCCAAACCACAACCCACAATTTACCACACTCTAACCCACATAAATGTGCAAGCAAAGATCGCAAATGTTATAGCTTGGAAGCCTTAATTACTCTACCTAATTAAATGGATCAAGGAACCCATGGAACAAGGGATTATGGACCTTATAATAAATCAAATAATAGTAATCAAATTGTTGTTAATTTGTATCAACTCAACGTTGTGTCTATGGTTAACAATGTAAAGAGCAATGAAAGAAACCATTAAGGGGAGAAGATTTACAAAGTTGAGAATAAAACTTCACAATCCCTATTACATTCAAGAAAAAATCTTGAAGTTTCTCCCTCAATTTGAAAGTTGAAATTAGCAATTTTGTTGTCATTTAAGTTTGGTGTGTTCTAATGAATTACCTAATGTATAATAACTTAATTAAATAAATTATTTTATGTATATATGACCATGGTATTGTTTTTCCCTCATTTTATTCTGAAAAGTCATTATATTTTCCTTTTATGTTTCCCCAAAAAAATTATCATAAAATGTTAAATAAAAATTACTAAGTAGATAAGAAAAGAAATTTAATGAAACAAAAAAGATTTTCAAGCTATCTATATATATATATATATATATATATATATAGATATATCATAAAAGATACAATAAAGAACTTGAGAAAATCCATTATACAATTGACAAACAAAGATATACAAAATAGAACCCTCAACTCTATATCCACAAATAACTAACTAGGTGGATATTTATTGTACTAAGGACAATTACATTTACACACCTCAATGTCCCTCAAGGAGTGTGTCTTGGGGTGATCTTCATCTAACTCCAATAGATGATAGCTGAACACCATCTTCTGCAGAATTCACACCATCGGTCACAATGTGGCTATCATTAGCTTGTCGTCGTTCAAGCAAGCTCTCCATTTCCTCAATACCGATGCGAACCCATGGGTGCCTTGTGGATCTTCTCAAGCCTTCAAGCTCTGAAGCCACCTCCACCATAGTGGGACGATCCTCTCCCTTAAAACTCAGACATCGTTTTGCAAGATTTGCAACTTCTTGAACTTCTCCAATTATGTCGGTGTTTAGATCTGAAATGTTTAACAACTCACTTAGTCTATTTTCCCTCAACCTTGTGATAAAAAGCATTGATAGGCTTCTCTCTTCCTCATTTCTTTCATAGGAGAGTGCTTCTCTCCTTGTTAAAAGCTCCACAAGAACTACTCCAAAGCTATAAACATCACTCTTATCTGTGAGTTGATGGCTTTGCATGTACTCAGGATCCAAATAACCTAAAGTACCTTGCACAATTGTTGTTACTTGCAATTTATTAACTGGAGCTAATCTCGATGTACCAAAGTCAGAGACTTTTGCTGTGTAATCTAATGCTAATAATATATTTGTGGACTTGATATCTCGATGAAGAATCGGATTTGAAGCTGATGAATGTAAGTATGCAATAGCTCCTGCAATCTCTGAGGCAACCCTCAAACAAAATCCCCATGATAACTGGTGAGTGTGGATGTGATTGAAGAGCGTTCCATTGGGTATGAACTCATACACAAGTAATGGATTCTCCACCTCTAAGCAACAACCAATGAGTTTCACAACATTCCTGTGATTAATTTGTGACAAGATGATGATCTCATTTATGAACTGCTCGATTTGACTTTGGTCTGGCAATAGTGACCTCTTAATAGCAATCATTCTATTGTCGTTGCTACTATTATCTAGTGGTATCATTCCTTTAAATACCACTCCTTGACCACCACGTCCGAGGATTTGACTTTGGTCAAACTTGTTTGTAGCTTTTTCCAGCTCATCATGAGTAAATATTTTGAGTGGTGACACTTCCACTCTATCACTTGAATTGATGCGTCCAAGCAATACTGAACCACCATTTTGATAGAAATACTTCCTTTTCAATTTATTTAACTTTCTTCTTTGAAACAACACATTTGCCCAGATACTAACGATAACTATCATTACAGAGGGAAACGTGACCACTGCAAAAGAATTCCATTCCATGTTATTTATAATAGCACACTTAAAAGACTAAAAGGGGTAGTGAGATTTCCCAAACTATAATGGAAGAGAAAGAATAACTAACTTTGCTAATTCTATCTTAATGGAGCATACGTAAAGTTTTACATGCATAATGGAAAAAATATTTATCATGCTATATATAAACAAAAGTAAACACTTAAATTTATATTGACTGTACAAAGCTTATTAATTCGAAACTAAAGATAAGTCCAATTTTTATTGAAAGCAAGTGTGTAGAAAAATCTACATATATAACATTAGGGCTGATATTGTAAGCTTTGCAACATGAATATCATTAAGAATGATTACATTATAAGTTTCATAAAAAGAAAAGAATTTTTTATACATAATCATAACTATCTTGAATATTGTTCAAAGATTTATATGCACAAATTTAGGCATGTATATTGAAATGAAAGTATGTCTTTATTGGGCAGATCTCAAGAACTTACAAAATTCCAAGAGTCCAATATTGTTTGAAATTTATAGTAAAAAACTTCAATAAGTAGGAAAGGCTACGCAACATTAGTGTTATTACCATACTTCATTAGTGCTACACAACATCGGGAACTGAATCACTTGAAATTGCCATACTTCATTAGTGTTATTACCAAAAAGGTAAATGTTTATAATTTTGTTGTGAATGGAAGATATATGTAGATCTTGATAAACATACATTGATGATGAAATACCATTTATAGAAATCCCGGGTATATAGTGCTAATCATGCATAAAGTATATATAGGTATACTTAGTTATCTAAAGAAGTGATTAACCATTTTAAGATGATGTGTCATTGATTTACATTGTGATTTGAGAGTTCGCATAGCCAACAAGGTGTCAATTGACTATGTTTTTCATTTAAGGAAGCCTCCAAATGTTACTTCTCTCATTTTGGCGATTGTTGAGCTTACTTTTCCATTGTCGATCATTATTGTTGTCATTATCATCGTCGTTATTTATAAATTTGAATATTATTTATTATAAATAAAACACAGGATGTATTGAGTGCTTACTTTTAATCTATTGCCCTTTTTAATTATTTTATTGATTTTAATATTACAAATTAAGTAATAATCTATTTCTTTTTAAATGATTTTTTATTGACATTGGAAAATAATAACTAGATATTATCAAATTTTAGTAATTTTACCAATTTTAACATTTTAAAGGAAAATTCTACATCATGAAATTGAAATAGACAAAAATTTGAAAATATTGATTTAAAAAAACTTCCTACTAAATAGTGTTGACAAGAAACTTTTTACGAAACTAGTATTTTGAAAAATCTAGAGTAGGTTTCATATGACCACTTGGATCTGTTAGTCATTATTTTAAAAAAAAAAAGTAATAGTCCCAAAATAAGTTTAAATTACATTCAACACTTCAACCACCAAAATTCAATTAAGGGTATGTTGATATGAATAAATAGTCCGAAAATGTTTAAATTGCATTATTTCTAAAAGCTAAGAGCATATAGGAATAGGAATTGATGGGATGATGACAGTAGTGGAGCTAGGCTAAGACCGTATACAAGTAACTATAATCATTTTTGTGGTATACATGTAAGAAAACCATCGGTGACAGGGTTCGTAGTTTTTGCTCAGTCCTAGCCGTCCAAGCCCAATATTAATAGAGCCACTATTAATCTTGAGTGGTGACACTTCGTCAAGTAAAGCCAATAAACCACATACAAGATGATATAAGTCCAAGTTATTAGATGATAATTTCTGGTGTTTTCTAAGCTTGCATGTCATAAATTATCAAAAAGGCATATTGGAAATGTTTAGACAAAACTCAAGGAAATGTTTATGTGACACATGATAGGAGATGAAACTTTAGTATCATTAAATTACTTGAAGTAATATCACTCTTTGTGTGAGTTGAAGAGTTTTCAACTTGTTGGTTGTTCCATCCACTGAATCCTTATTATTGGACTCATGGTTTCTTTTTATTTCATGTCTGTGACATCTGGGTCAGATTATCCATTTTTATTTGTAAATTATGTAATTAATTGTAATATTGCTTAAATGATTTGTTAATGGATAATCTGTTGTTTCTTGATTGTGTGAGCTTGTGGTTGATCTTCTGTGCACTAGTTTGTGATTTGGGACTAAAGTGGAGTCTGATTTGAGGGTACACAGGTACCTTGGTTTGCGTGTCTGTCTTTTCTTCCTTACACACATTAGTGGGTAAATTACATTTTAACCCCTAGAGGACTTCACTTGCACTAGGGACACCCGTTTGACCCCAGATTTGACGTGCATGCATAGAATGTGCTTTCTTACATGTTTTCGCGATGATTTGGGCTTCTGGACTCCGATTTTCCTCGGATTTGGGTTTTTGCACAAAACCCCCTACATTCCTCTAATTTGCACGCACACTTGCATTTTGCACATTCTTCACATCTTTGTGCACGGTTTGCTTCCGTCTTCTCTTCCTTGCTCGGTGCATGCTTTTTAGCTATGTGCCGAGCCTAATCTTCCTCTCGTTTGTCGCGATTCCTTGGTTTTCCATAATTTTCACGGTTTTCCAGCGCCCATGGGCATACAGTAGTGCGGCATTGCCAATGCCAACATCTGACCCACAGATCGACCTTTTTTTTTCCCTTGGTTTCTTTTCCTTGGCTTTGACATGACATGTTTCAGTCATCATCGTGCACGAGCATATAGAATAGGCAAACACGCATTCATCAAACCCTTAGCAAGCATTTGGACTAGAAAGACTGAGTTTCTCGGGCGCACGAGGGTGCCTAATACCTTCCTCGTGGGTAATAGGAATCCTTACCCATCCTCTGGTTAGCAGACATCCAACCTTCCCATCTGCATCACATGCATTCATCCTTTTGCGGTTTTCCTCTTCTTTCCCTTAAAAGACTAGGTGGCGACTCCCTTTTCTTTTCTTTTATCCTTGCGCCTTCGCCATCTCGGCATGGCTGTGATCCCCTTCCCGCCTCCCTCCGGGTCCGGCATGGTCACAGTAAGTCAACTAGATGATTTGCCATGGCTTGTCCATTTACTGACTTCTTCGTGACGAAGGTGATGTCATATTGGGATAACAAGACTTGACACTTAACACATCTGCCTACTAGTGCTGGCTTCTGGAATAGATACTTCATAGGATCATGCTGACACTATAGCAGTATCGGGTAAGCCATAATATAGTGCGTGAGTAGCTGGGTGGCCCATACTACGGATAAGTAGACTTTCTCTATGGTACTTATATACTTGACCTCACAGTCGTTATACTTCTTGCTCAGATAGTAGATTGCCATTTCTCTGCACCCAAACTCATTATGTTGCCCCAGAACTGTGCCTATGGAATGCTACGTGGTTGAGAGGTATAAGAGCAGAGGTCGTCCAGGCGTTAAGGGAACTAAGACTAGAGGCTTCGTCAAAAGCTGCTTGATCTTGTCAACTGCAACTTGACATTCGTCGTTCCACTAAGTCTGTGCATTTTTCTTAAGGATCTTGAGGATCGGCTCACAAATTGAGGTGAGCTGCGCTATGAACCTACTGATATACTGCAATCGCCCCAATAATCCTTGGACCTCCTTTTCATTAGTAGGGGGTGGCATGTCGATAATGGCTCTAGCTTTGTATAGATCCACCTCTATTCATCTCTGACTGATGATGTAACCAAGGAGCTTTCCGAATGATACCCCAAATGCACATTTGTTAGGGTTGAGACGGAGTTTGTACTTCCTCAGACGGTTGAACTTTCTTAGGTAAGAGAGTTGGTCCTCAGGCTCTTTGGACTTGGCAATTATGTCATCCATGTATACCGCAATTTCTTGATGCATGAGGTCATGGAATAGTGCCATCATGGTTCTCTGATAAGTTGCGCCTACATTCTTGAGTCCAAAAGGCATTACCTTGTAGCAGAAGACTCCTTAGGGCGTGATGAAAGAGGTTTTCTCTATATCCTCTTCTGCCATTCTGATCTGGTTGTATCCTAAGAATCAGTCCATAAATGATAACATTTTATGCCTTGTTGTGTTGTCAACCAAGACATTGATGTGAGGATGCGGGAAGTCGTCCTTGGGGCTCGCCTTATTGAGGTCTTGATAGTCTATGCACATGCGGACCTTAACATCTTTCTTTGGTACCGAGACAACAGTAGCCAACCACTCTGGATATTGGATGACCTTGAGGAAATTCACTGCATGCTGCTTCTTAATTTCTTCCATAAGTTTCAAGAGCTATTGAAGTTGCCATCTTCTAAGTTTCTACTTTATTGGATTGACATCAGGCTTCAATGGTAGCATGTGCACCACCACTTCGACATCTAGGCCTACCATATTGACGTAACTCTAGGCGAAGACGTCGGCGTACTCCTTTAGAAATGCTATGAATTCCGCTCTAGTTTGTGGTGAAAGTTGGGCACTGATGCGTTCTTTCTTGACATCCTCGACTGTGCCAATGTTAACTGCCTCAGTTTCCTCCTCCATATGTAGGTTCGGGCCTTTTGGATCATTATCATAAAACTAGGGCTCTAGCGTGGCATCACAGTCTTCTTCGCTGCTCGGATCATCCTCATCTCCATATGCTATAAGCTCTCGTAAGATTTCCTCTAGGAAGGTTGGGATTGTAATCTGAGAGGTGGCGGTGTCTTCTGGCTCTCGTTCTTGATGACATTTGGCGGTGGTCACACTAACTCTAGTGTTTCTGTACTTGCAATGTGCGACCACCGTGTCCGTGGGAGTTGCCAGCATGGTGGGATGCTCTTCTATCTCTACTATTTTTTTTGGTTTTTCTGGTTTTTCCATTTATTTTTTTTTGGGTTTTCTTGCTTTTCTGTTTTTTTTTGGGTTTTCTATTTTTTCCATTTTTTTGGGATTTTCTTTACTATGTACAAAGGGTGATACTGAATGGTTGTTATTCTACTGTTGACTGATATGAGTGATGCTACCCCTGAGCCTAGCTTAGGATCTTTTTTTTTGTCCCTCACCCTGCTTGAGGTGAGTTTTCAGCTGCCAATACCACTTAGACTCGCCTCCTGACTACAGAGTGATTAACTCAATTGGTATAGTAGTTGCTTTCTCTGATTCTATCAAGACCATGATGGTGGGTTGATCTTGCTACTGGCTGGGGATGGCTAACTCTGTTTCTGCCACAACTGCATTGCATTTCTTGTCTTAGTGCGGTTCAGTGATGTCCTCTACTAGGGCGGTTAGCTGCTCCTGGAACAAGACCTCCAAGTCACTGACCAAATTGTTTATCTGTGCCTCCACAACATATGTTTCTTCACTATCCGTGGGCAGATCGACGTAGTATGGACAAAACTACTGCAGTCCTTACCCTATTGCTGATTCTGAGATAGACGCTGTCATGGTGGTTGATCGATGAGTTGACAAGCTGGGTGAGACTTTCCCTGAAACTGGGGCTGGCGGTGCCTCTATCACTGACTCTATTACGAGCACAGCAGAATGTGGCGTTTCTTGTTCAGATTGTGCTGGCATGAGGTATCTGTGGATCTCTCCAACTGAACACTGTGCCATTTCGTCCACAAACTATTCCTCTTCTGAGTAGTAGTCCTCGATGCAGACCCTTTCTTGTGATTGCTGGGGTGTGTCATGACGTACCAATGTCACTGCAGCTTGACTCTAGTTTGGATCTAAATGACTTGCGCTGACAAAGTTAGTTAGATCCCAAGGGATGACGAGCAGCAAGCGTTTCCATGAGCACAGTTTCGATGGATGCCCTTTGTAGCCAAGTCCTTTGTGCTCCATACGTTCCTCCATTGAGATGGGCTTAATGATTCCTTGGTCGTATCGTCGGAGTGGTGTTCCCTTATGGTATCTCCATTTGCAACACAAATTCTAAAATGATTTCGAGATGCCTCTAATGAATCCTCTATTGAATCCCCAAGAGCAATTTTCTCTTTTTTAACTAAAACCATATGCATATTTGAATTCTCTTTACGTATACTTGATATGACATCACTCAGTCAAATCAAGTCTAAAACCACCACAAGTCACACCTCGAAAATCATGGTCTTGTCTAGATTGGAGCTTGAAAATCTAAATCAGTGCTCAGAAAAACCTCAATTACAACTCATGCACATAGCACACAAACCTGTCATGTCACTCTAGCCACAAACAACTGACCAACCCACAAGCAATCACAAAGGCACACTATACTACAGTAGCATAGCCACATTGTGTAGGAGCTCTCAACACCAGATTCATACTCTATGAACCCTAAAAAGGTCCATACAAGGACAAGACAAGCACATGCTCCACCGTCTTGACGTCCTCAGTGCTTGAGCCACCTAGGGACTCTAATCATTGACCCTACTAGTGCTCAATTTAGAACCTCAACCTAAGCAAGCAGCTTATGATCCTAGAGGCGTCAACTATCCCTAGAAGGCTAGTCGGGAGCTTCTGTCTCTTGGTCCCTCAAACCATAAAACCACTCGAACCTCAACCTAAGTAAGTAACTCACAATCCAAGAGGAATCAACCATTCCTAGAAGACTGGTTGGGAACTTCAGTCTCTTGGTCCCTCAAATCACAAAACCACTAGAATCTCAACCTAAGCAAGCAGCTTACAACTCCAGAGGCATCAGCCATCCCTAGAAGGC
>JAMKQA010003723.1:0-22387 GCA_024699735.1 Posidonia australis
GCTTCATGGGCCTCCATGGGCCTATGTGGGCCTTGTAGGCCCCCATGGGCCCAAGTGGGCTTCAATGGGCCCAAATAGGTTAAATGGGCCTAAGTAGGTCTTGTGTGCCCAAGTGGGCTCAAATTGGGCTTAATGGGCCTAAGTGGGCCTTCACGGGCCCAATTGGGTTTCCATGAATTACATGGCCTAATAAGGGTTTGTGGGCCCAAATGGCCTCAACCAAGGTTCAAGCTCAGCCACCACATCCTCATCCTACAAAATTGGAAATTTGGGGTGTCTACACCAACGCATGGGCTCGAGGGGCTGTTAGGGCTCGATTGGAGATCGCGCCAGGATTTATGCTGATGGAGGAATCAACATTGTCAATCTCGGAGGCTTTCGACAGCTGGATCGCCGGTCGTGGAGGGGAAGAGCGACTAGATTATAGTGGATGGTGACTTGGAAATTGTGGCTATGTGCCACTCACATGCGCCAGTGAGGTGCACCTGATTGGTGGGCCAGTCAGGCATGCCAGCTATGTGCGCTTGTTAGGTGCGCCTGTTAGGTGCGCCAAATGGGTGTGCTATCCAAATGTGCTATGGTTCTTGGTTGGTTTAATGCATTTGGAAGCCTAAAGTCATCGCCCTTGGATCCACCAATGGGCTGCCTTAAAATCGGGGTGTCTACAACTATATTGGGTGTTCTAATAGCCCCCGCCTAGGCTCTCTGTTGAGCCTAAATCAATGTTTTATTTTTGACCCTCACCATAAGCAAGGTGAGGCCTAGGTTGTACAAACCATCTAGACCTGTCTCTCGGCTACTAGGAGATTAACTCTCCTGGTTTAGCAAAAACTGATTCGTCGTCTTCAAGGGCAATGATGGCCAACTGATCTCTAGACTCAAGTACTGTGCTCTGCTTAGTGACTGCTGCTTTGCCATTTATGACCTTGTCTTGTTCTGTTGCATCCTTTGCTAACACAACGAGCTACTCTTGGAATAAAGTCTCCAAGTCCTAGAGCATTGTGTCTACTTGGGTTTCTACGGCCGCTTTGTCCTCCACATCAGAGGCGAGATCGACGTAATAAGCTTGCACGAGCTTGTTCTCCCTACAGCTTGGAGTTTCTACGCTTGACATGACACTTCTAGTTGTGAGTTGCATTGGGACTAGAAATGATGGCGTCGGAAGATATACTGCATGCACAAGGGGGTGCATGGATAAGGTCTCCACACCTAGCTGTTGGACCGATTGTTGGACAGTTAGGCTACTGATTACGCCTTCTACTGGCGTAGGTGGTGGATTTGTAGACGATGTTGTGAGGAGTGACATCTGTACTAGACTTGCTGGGGTGGATAGTGGAGGTACTACTGCTGCCATTGAGCTTTGTAGTGAGGCAAGCAGAACTGCTGGTATGGTGGAAGTGACTGACTGATCCATTAGCAAGCTGGACTGCTGTGAGTGAGCTACTGAAGCCATGGGTAAACTGGTGGGTTGTGCTATTGGTCACGCTGGCTGTGCAAAATCTGCGGTAGTGTCGAAAGGAGAGATTGGTTGTACTACGTATGGAGCTGAAATTGTTATGCCTCTTGCTGTGCTTGCTGTCAAGATGGCAAGGGGTAATGCTAGAAGTATTGACCTGAGCAGCGCTGGCCACTATTGTTGCTTGCTGTGGCTCAAATTTCTACATTCTGCATACGGGGGGGTTCTAATCTGAATGATAATCCTCTATACAGATCCAATCTTTTGCATCTGGCAAAACTCCTTACTGTTGTGCTGTACCTGTCATGGTTGAACTGTGGTTGGGTCAAGAATCCCTACACTAACAAAGTTAGTCAAATCAAAATGAATGGAGAGCTCCTTCGCCTTCACTGGGTGTTGGGACTCCTGCTGCTCATACCCAAGACATTCACGATCCCTTCACTCTACAGCAATGATCAGCTTGGTGATCCCTTGGCCATTTCGCCTGAGGGGTGCCTTTTTCTCGTATTTCCACCTTTGGAACAAGTTTTCAACCATCAGGAAAGGGTTACTATGAACAAGTGGGTAGTTGCCATGCTCAAAGTCAGGGATAAAGTTAACCAGCTCAAACCGATTAATGTGATACAACACATCAGAAGGCTTGGATTCAAATTGGACAGTCTACAAAGAGATGAAAGACATAGCGTCGATCGTCTCCTTCTTGATGTTTTTGGCCATGACGATAATGATGCTATCGTCCCAACCGAACTTAATTATGCGATGGAGGGTCGACAAGATCACTTGACGCTTGCACAACCATGGGTGCCCAAGTAGGAGATTGAACAAAGGCTTGAGATCCACAACGTAGAACTATACGTTGAACTTAGTTGAGCCGATAATGAGGGGGATGACTAGGAGACGCAATGCATCATGGTGCATGCTATCAAACGACGTCATTCTTTTTACCACAGGTGTGACACCATCAGCTTTGAATCTGAGTTTACTTTCTATGAGCAATGGACAGACATTTAAGCTCGTGTCATTATCCACCAGGCTTAGAGGAATTCGAAAGTTCTGATATTGCATAGTCATGAATAGCAGCTGGTTGTGGTTGGTCCCTACCGAAGGCAATTCTTGTGTGGAGAAAGAAATGATCTAGGTTGTGGCGATCATTCCCACTATAGTTTCTAGTGTTGTGGGCTCAATGGAAGGGGATACATTTGTAGCCTAAACAACTCAGACGAAGGCCTCCTTATACTCAGTTGAAGTATGGATAAGGTCCTAAATAGAAATGTCTGCTTTTACCTTCTTCAGTTAAACGGTAATATCGGTTGTGGGCTCCCCAATGGTAGGTTGGGGATGATGCCTTTCTGGCTGTGGTGGAGAAGGGGTTGGTTTCTTGGGTGTTGGAGCTGGAGCCTTGTACACCTAGCTTAAACATGTGACCTTTGCAGACATCTCTGTGGCATAGTCATAGGGCACACGGTGGGTGTCTTGAGTCAAGTTGATAACCACAGGTGCACGAGCAATCAACTCCAATTGGGCAATGGGTAAGTTTGTTGTAGTGGTTGCTAATGGTAGTAGTGGCTGAGTATGCTCTATTATGGGCTTGGCTAACAAGCAAATTGGAGCGATGGGTGAAAGTTGCATGGTGGGATGTGTTGTCGCATGCTCCGGCTTGGTGGTGAGCTAGATCATGTTTATTGCAAATCTCGAAACTTCAAGAAGAGAGTGATACAACCACTGGGAACAAGGAGCAGACAAATCTTGGATGAGATCAGAGGGGTCTAACATTGACATGCTGGGCTCAGTAGAAAAGAGGGAGTGAATCCTTAAAGTCCTTGGAACACCTGCATTGGCATGCTCAAGCAAGGGTTGGCTTACAATACTAGGTTGAGGTGGTACTTGTGCAGGTGTTGGTGCTAGTGCTGGCGCTACCTCTTGTGTATTGATCACTATGAGCTTTCGGTCAATCAAGTCCTAAATGACATCTAGTAGAGTGAAACAATTGTCTGTAGAGTGTCCCACGACTCTATGAAAACTACAGTAAAGATTCGCTTTGTACCACGGCGGAAGTGGATTCGTCAGTGGGCGAACCTCCGAAAGCCTAAGTAGTGACGCAACCTTGGGGAGAATGGCGCTCAGTGGCTCGACTAATGGAGTGAAGCCTTGCTCGGTGCAACAAGGCTGTCTTTGTCCTTGGTTTTTTCCTTACCTTGCCAGTACGAGAGGATACACTAGCTCAGTGGTGGTGGTGATGTGTGAAGTGCTGGGGGTCCTAGGTGTAGGTGCGTAAACTACTTGATGTTGAGTTGGCGGGCTCACCACATTAGTAGGCGCAATAGGGGATCCGACAAATGTAACAGTGCTCTTAGGGGAAGCCCTCTTCTTGTTGAAGTTGTTGCTCATGTTGTTGTTATTATTGCTCCAGTTACTGGTGCCGACATTATGGTTGGGGGTGGTTTCCTGCTTGATGAATACGGTGAGTAGGGGAAACTGCCACTACGTAGCGAACTTTCCACATAAGTGCCAACTCAGATCAAGGATTCAAAGGTGGTGATTGGCTGTATGTTAAGCAAAGCCCCTGTTGTTGGCTGTGCCCCGTGGATAATCATCTCAATAGACTCCTCATCAAAAAGTCTATCATGTACCTACGAATCTAGGGCATGCCAACGCCCAACATACTCTTTGAATGGTTTGTAGGACTTTTGCTTGGTGGCAGTTAGGTCCTCATGCTTTGGGGCGAAGTCCAAGTTAAAGGAGTACTTTTCCAGTAATGCTTAACTAAGGTCGTTCCAAGTCTTGATCGTGGTCATGTCCAGAGAAGTGAACCACTTTAGAGTAGGGCTGGTGAGTCTTTTTTGGAACAAGCAGATGAGTAACCTTTCATCAGCCCGAAGTTGAGCAAGGTCTCCGTAGTATGCCCTTAGATGCAAGATTGGGCAGCCTTTACCATTATACTTTTCAAAGTCTAGGATGTGGAAGTTCAGTAGGAGAGTAGCATCTGGGAAGTAGCAGAGGTCCCAAAAATGGTAAGGTTGGTGGTCTATGCCCTGCACTATGCATAGTGCTCTTTCCAGATCGCTCACCCTAGTGAGGAGACTGTCCGAGGTCGCTGTTGTTGGAGAAGGTGCAGTTGGGGTGGAACCAATGTACGCTGTATGGGTCGTACCGAGGTGCTCCTTTGGATCCACCATCTCACCACCTAGTGTAATGGCGAGATGGTCAGCGTACCCATGCATTGGTGTGTGGTGCTGTGGCATGAATGAAGGAACCTGAGTCCAATGCATAGATAAAGGATAGAGAGTATGTTGTGCGACGAGTGATGTTGAGTGCAGGAGTAGCAATTGTTGCACCAGTACGACTCCAGGCAACGAACTCATAGGGCGTTGCGATCCAACCAGCCCAAAAGGCAGGCCACCAGAAGCAGGAGTTGCATGCTGTGAGTAGTGTTGTGGTTGATCAGGAGGCAAGGTCGATGATCCCATCACCAACGTGGTAAGGAGCTGGGGCGATGGTAGAGGTGGTGGAGCATGGAACATAAGAGCGGGCTACGGAGGGACCTCAAGGACAAGATTAACAGATGGCAACAAGGTGGGGTCCAAAGAGAGGGCCATGCCCTATAACGTTTGGGCGAGGGCCAGGAGATGCTGAGCCTGCATGGTTGGAAACCCATCGACAGTAGTACCGAGGGTTAAAATAGAAAATAGGACCAATGAAAAGGCAGACTGTTAAGTAGGAAGGGAAGGTACTAAGAGGACTATGACTATGCCGATGGGAACCCTACACGACTCTTCGGTGCGTGGAAACACACGAAGAATCCCGATATGGTCATGGCAAAGATGGTGAATTCGAGGAAGGAGACTCCACTCAGAAATACCAAAGAAGGATAAGAAAAAGGATAAGGAAAAGGAGTCGCCATCTAATTTTTTAATGGAAAGACGAGAAAAATAAAACACAAAGAAAACCTAGAGAATTTGATGCAAAGAAACACGTGTGCTCCGTGCCTAATGGATGCGGCGCACAAATCACTACGGCCCAAAGAAAGGGTAAAGATTCTTGTTACGCATGGGAAAGGTTTTAGGCACCCCTATACGTCCAAAGAAATCAATCTTTCAAGGTTAACTGCTTGCTCATGACCTAGTGTGTGTATACTTGTCTACTTCTATTGCACATGTCTAAGATGAATGCGAGAAAAACATGACAAATCTCCAAGAAACAATGAATTAATGAGAAATGATAAGGAAAATAATCTGAGGGACAATGTAGGCATTGACAATGCCGCTTTACTGTATGCCTTGGGCGATGGGAAAATCATGAAAAATCTGAAATGTTCGGAAAGCGTTACTTAAAACAGTGGAAACTTGGAAAGCTCGAGAAAGCCAAATAGGAGAAAATAATTCGTATTCAGGTCCATGTTGGCATTGTCAAGTCTGTTAATGTACGCCCTTGGGTGATAAATTCCCAACACAAATCATAAAATCGTGAAAATCATGAAAATAAAAAATTATGGGGAAAAAAGATAAAGTTGTAAAGAAAGGGCATTTTTGGCAAATCATGCCAAAAGATTATATACCCTAGGATAGAATGGGGATTGTTGAGGAATCAAAAGGGAAACCTAGAAGTCAAAGATCAGTCAAATCAACAAGCCAAGAATCAGTTATAACTGTTTGGATTCTAGGCCCTACGTCGCCGATTTTCGCTAACTAATTCTGTTAGCTGATACCACCTCCTGTAACTGCCAGCTCCTCTCGCCAGGATTGATTGCTAGCTTCCATCGCCATTGGGAATCGTGTGACCCATCACCTTTCTAGCTGCTAAAATTGGATTGAATCTTCCATTGGATGGAATCGAGAAGGCTGGGTGCTCGGTCTGTGAAGCAAGAGGGATGCGTGGGGAGCCCATTCACACATTCGGCAAGGAAAACGACTTGTTGAAACCTGATCTCCGTCTATCTCGACAGAAAACATGCTGACCGGCCATGGCAGAGGATGATGAGGTCCACGAAGATGTGATGAGGCCCAAGGAATGGAAGAGGAACATCAAAAAAGCATGAGGCGAGGAAAAGGAACAATTCCTCACGCTCGGATCAAACCAATGATCGATAGTCTCTTCCACTTGTCTACCTTGCTAGCACACATGCTAATCAACCTCTTCTAAGGTCAACGAGCTTCATCCAGAGGCATGTGAGATAAGGGATGCGATGAGGTCACGCAAGCATGGACCTCAGCTTGGGAAACATGCTGGGACACCACCTCTAGGCTCCAATTGCTAGTGTTGGTCAAACTTCAATGTAAACTATCGTCCTGTCACCGGTCGCGATGGAGAAGGAAGAAGATTCTACAAGGCATGCGTGTGAAGGACACGGGACTCAAGGATCCCTTCTTTGGCTTCAGACACGTCTAGAGAGGAAGGAAACTCCTCGCCGCAGATGTCGATCCAACGATCACCAGAGAAGAAGGGTACGGGCTCTAGAATCTGGCGCTCGACGGCACACTCACCCACTCAAGGCTAAAGTAGAAATAGAGGAAGGTTGGATACTTACCTGTGATGCGTCGTAGAATGATGGAGGCTCCTCAAGGCTTGAATATCGTCTGTAGTTGCTGAAATCATCGCCGGAAGTGATGAGAACCAGAGCGAGATCATCAAGAGGGGACAAGAGCTGGAATTCAGGAGCTTGATGTAGACGGTCTCTTCTATGATGCCTCTAGAGTGACATAGTGGCCTTTAAATAGACGTTAGAATCGAACGGGAGCTGTGGATGTTTAACGGCCAGTGGCGGGCAGTAGCGATGATGTCCAGGTGATTAAATTTGTAGATTCAACACTGAGTTAAGGGCATAATAGTCCTTGGAGATGAAAGGAAAAAGGTTAGATCAAATCCTAGCCATCATCTGTAGAAAATTAAGTAATTAAGTAGCAAAAGAGACTTTTCCGTCCTTCAGTTCTGAAATAGGGCATTTCGCCAACTATATCCGCCTCTTACTTTCGCCAGTTATACACACATTGAATCCATGCCACATATATCCGGTTGAAAGTTCCGCTTGGCCCAGTAAAAATTAGTCATGTAGCCTTTGAGTCCATTAACCCTTTACCTAGGGATAATCAGCAGTCAACGACCAACATGAATGCTATTGAGGCAGTTCAAAGATCACATCCTCTCCCATAGATTCATTCAAACCTACTTGTAAAATCCATGGTGTCTACAGATGCCCCTCCCTGAGCGAGGTCGAGAGTGATTGAGATCGATGCTCAGGGTTGACAGGACACCTGATTGTATCCATGAAAGAACAAGAAATTAGTATAATGTTGAAATCAATGGGCGTGATAAGATACCAGACCTATCAACTGAAAGGACAAACATTTTAATGAGTGTCAATCGGGTAGCTTGGGGTACCAACCAAAAAGGGAATGGTCTAATCCATTTAGGACATGAACAAAGAAGGGCTCCATCGACTCCAACCATTCCGAATGGAAATCGAAAGGGGCATGGCAACTTTTGGACTTACTGACCAAAAGATGGTAAGTTTCAGACTCACCGATCGAAAGATGGTAAGTTTCAGACTCATCGGCCAAAAGATGGTTAAGTTTCAGACTCATCAGCCAAAAGATGGTAAGTTTCAGACTCACTGGCCTAACGATGGCAGGTTTTGGACTCACCAGCCGAACGATGGTAAGTTTCGGACTCACCAGCCAAAAGATGATAAGTTTCAGACTCACTGGCCAAATGATGGTAAGTTTTGGACTCACTGGTCAAAAGATGGTAAGTTTCGGACTCACCAACCGAAAGATGGTAAGTTTCGGACTCATCAATCGAGAGATGATAAGTTTCAAACTAACCGACTGATAGATGGTAAGTTTCGGACTCACCGATCGAAAAATGGTAAGTTTCGAACTTATTTACCGAAAGATGGTAAGTTTCGGACTCATCGGCCGAAAGATGGTAAGTTTCCAACACATCGACCGATAGATGGCAAGTTTTGGACTTATTGATCGAGAGAATGGCAAGTTTCAGACTTATTGATTGAGAGTTCGGGATATCAACCCAAAGGGAAGTACATCTAGGTTTTGCTTTTTTCGAAATGAGAATCTAGAGAAAAAGGACTTCATCCATCTTGGAGAGAAGTCAATGAGAAGTGTCTTTGAATTTTGTCTTCTTAGACGTGAATTAGGGAGACAAGGATAACGTCTTTGAATTCCATCTTCTTGGACGTGAATCAGGGAGACAAGGATAACGTCTTTGAATTCCTTCCTCTCGAACGTGATTAGGGAGACAAGGATAACGTCTTTGAATTTCGTTCTCTCAAATGTCAACTAGGGAAACAAAGAAAAGTGTTTTTGAATTCCGTCCTCTCGGACGTGAATCAGGGAGACAAGGAAAAGTGTCTTTGAATTCCGTCCTCTTAGACGTGAATTCGGGAGACAAGGATAACGTCTTTGAATTTTGTCCTCTCGGAAGTGAATCAGGGAGATATGGAAAAGCATCTTTGAATTCCGTCCACTTAGACGTGAATCAGGGAGACAAGGATAATGTCTTTGAATTCCGTCCTCTCAGACGTGAATCAGGGTGACAAGGATAACGTCTTCGGGAGACAAAAACCCGAACACTGAATAGAAGTTTATTTGTCAATATTGACAAGAAAATACAAAGTGTTAAGTGATTTTATTGCAATTTCAAAAGTACAGGGGTTTATGTGCAAATTTCCTGTAATGAAGATCTTCATTTGCTTGGATAATTTTCTACCCTACACAATGCTGAGGAATGACACTGGAAGCTGGAGAAGAACTTAGGACCCCTGGGCATACTTTGAAACCTCTTTGGTAAATGTGTGCAATTCTGCAAAAGTGTAGGGAAAAAACTACAATTTTCCTGACTCATGTTGTTGGCTACCTCTGAGGACTTGAACATTCTACCAAGCTCTACCTTGACGTCCCTGGATCATTGTGGGTGAAGGTATGAATCATTTATCTTTGCTTTGCAATCTCTTGAAACAATCAAGGGCTCAGATGCAATTGTTGCATAACTTTTGGACCAAGATGCTGGATTTCTTTGACAAATTCACAATTCATGAGATTGTGTGAGCAAATTTCACGTCTGATAACATTATTTTGACATGCACTTCCCATGCAGAGGGGTTGATCGCAATTTTACTAGGTAAATTGCATTTTCGCCCCTAAAGCTGATCCTACGGGGAATTCTCTTGGAATTTTGGAGACTCCTATTTGGCATGATCCACTGAATATTTGGGCTGCAGCAACAAAGCTTGCATGAACCAGAAAAACTCATTTTCCCTGTGATTTTCCAATGTGCATTTTCATAAAATTGTAAGGACCCAATTGCAATTTTTCGTTTCAAACGAAATGAAACGAGGCCCAACGTCGTTCCTTCTTCCTCTTTCATTTCCTTCTCCCTCCATCAACTACAACCCTCCTCCTCCTCCTGCTTGGGTAGCTAGGGCTCTGAAGCTTGAAGTGGCGGGCAATGATGCTCTTGAGTGAAGGAAGGCGGCGATGTCTCCATGTAGTGACGTCTCCAAACGGTAGAAGGCGTCAAAATAGCGACGTGGATGACGACACTATGGCAATTTTGACGGAACTGGTAGGCCACTTGTCCACTGCTCCATCTTTGTTTTTTTTTTTTGTGGTTTACATTGCTTTTTTATACTATTCTCCCTCCTTCCTCTGTCGTATGGCATCGTCATCGGTGGTTTTCATGGCGGTGACTAGAGGGTTGGGGCACAACGGCTCTATCGACACGTCTGTGTTGGAGGGGCTGAAGAGGTGACTCAGCGAGCTACTGGCGATATGCTGGTGACTCGCTGTGGTCACACCGGAGGTCACCAGAGTCAAAAACCTTGTGGAGGTTTCGGCCCATTGCTTGGAAAATTGTTGCTAGCGATTGAAGCTTGCTTCTTGTGTCAAAGGGCTGTAACGACACTTGGAAAGTTGTTGTTGGCATGTCTAGGCTCACCGAAGATTGTCCCTTGCACCGCTGGTGGATGCCTAGTCAATGGCTAGGTTCAAGGCACAACTATTAGACAGTTTAATTAGGCGTTCTCCGGTGGTCGGGCACTTGATCACACCCTTGAACAATGTTGATTTTCAGTGTATATTCATGACTTGAACTTTGTTGTCTACCTTGCTTCATGTATTATTTGCAAATGAACTAGTTGAATTCCCAACCCCCCGTGCTTTGGACAAACAAGCTGGTTCAGGGTCGAACTGAATAGGATGCATCAACATTTAATCCTGTGTTATATAGATGATCTGAAAATGCTTGATTTGAATCAGTTGATGTCGAGGTGCTTAAAATAAAGAAAACCAAGCAATTAATTTTTCCAAGGTGTAAATAATACATTGTGTGCCAATTTGTATGACCCTACAATATGTCTTGCAATTTAAGCGTATTTGTCAACAATTTATCCGCAGTTTCGTGAATTCATTGCCTTGCTTCTGCATTTTTCACACTTTACTGAATAATCTGTTATGCCTTTACTACCCACTTACACTAGCCTACTGTCTTGACTTTGTGGAAATAGATTCTTGCAATGTTTCTTGCCCTCTTCTTGTTGTTCTTGAACATAATCTGTGTACAACGTGCCTGTGATTTTTGGCAACCCATCTATGATTTGAACTAAGTTTGCAACTATTCATCAGACTGCTGATATTCTTAATCGCTTTTACTACCTTTAATCAACTTTATTGCCTTGACTAACTTTACCTTTGCGTTTGCAGTCCGACTCTAGGAGCAGTAGTGGTGAGGGAACACAGGAGGTCCAAGAGGTTTCCAATTCTTGGACCCTTACCTGGGTACAGTCAGGGAAACATAGACTAGGACTATTGGCAAGAGCTCTGCCACAGGCTCATGGTCCTTAGGGACGTTTGACTTCTAGTCTCTCACTCATGGCCTCGCTCCATGTCCCCAGCCTCAAGCTTTCGGCTTAGGGTCTCCTACTTTTGCTTCTTGACCCCGATCCACTTCTGGCTCTAGGTCACTTTTCTCTGGCTCACAGTCTTGATTTTCCAGTTAGAGGACATCTGTTTCAGCCTCCCAGTCCCGAGCCACCAGCTCTCGGCCCCATTCTACTGGTTCACGATCTTGGGCTTCTAGTTCTCACGGCATTGTCGAGCCTAAGATCGTCGAGGATGTACAATCATTTCAACAACCTTTTTCCCTTGCAGCATTTTTGATTAGATGAACTGTATTGAAACTCTTCCATATTTTATGTAGGACTCTGGCAACTTCCGAGGTCGACTTTTAGATCCTGATCATATCAGCGAGAAGCCCTCTTTCTAAGTGACTATCTCCCTTGCTTCTTGTTTTAGTGGACACCCTTTTCATGATGTATTAACCCTTCTTATATTTTGAATTGAAAGGTTGGGGATGCCAATCACATTATGTGGTGCCACTGGCTTCCCATGCTCGAGCACTTTCGCAGGCTTCCCACTTTCCTTCGCGACTTCCTTTTACATGAGTCACCATTCGATCACTTTCTGCGTATTCTGGCGATGCACGGTCATTACCAGTTCTTCCAGGCTTTGGCGAAGCGCTAGAGACATGAGACAAACACTTCCACTTCTCGTTTGGCAAGCTGGGGATCCTACCAAAGCATTGGGCCCTTCTGACCAGGTTGCGCTTTGGGTTGGAGCCTATCACTGGAAAGACGACCCAGGGTTTCTTTCAGGTTCCAATGCTGCTTGGACGAGACCCACCGGTTAATAAAAGGGCCTCTTTTAGTTTTACTTTGCAGTGGCTACGATAATGGCACCTGTTTTGGCTTGACCCTACTCCCGGGACTACTAAGGCGGACTATGTTCTTTGCCACATCCTCCTTGAGTTGATCTATTTGATCTTTTGTGACACCTCTGGCCACTGTGTTCATGTAGAATGGCTGATCTACGTAGCGGACCTGAGCCGGTTGGACTTTTACGACTAAGGTGGAGCCAGCTATACCCACCTCATTCGAGGATTAGATTTGGTAGTTTAAAAGAACCACCGCTCTTACATTGGATTATATCCTCTTCTGACAATATGTGATTTGTTTTCCATTTTATTTCAATTTTGACAAATATTAACTGCCCATTTTGACCCATTTCTTATCTTTCGCAGTATTGGTGTGACACTTGGGCCTGGCTATCCATTTTTAATTGTAAACCATGTAATTAATTGTAATATTGTTTAAATGGTTTATTAATGGATAATCTGTTGTTTCTTGTAATGGCGGTGGTTTGCTAGCTTTCTGTGCACCTTTTTGTGTTGTGGGACCAATGTGGAGTCCGATTTGATGATGCATAGTTGCCTCGATTTATGTACCCATCTTTTTCCCTTTTCTTTCTTTTTTTTCCTCTCTCTCTCCCTCACGAGTTCTAATCTCCTTAGTCTTCTTTCTTCTTCTTCTCACCACCCGTGCCACTATAGAGGTGAGCCTGTGCCACCCCGTTCCCTCTGACACAAGGGTGATGCGATGGGAGGCTGGCGCGATGCGGGAGGAGGAGAGGATAAAGAGGAAGGAGGAAATGGAAAGGAAGCCAAGCTGAGAGAGAGAAAAGGGAGAGGAAGTATAGTGCATGAACCATAGGGAGGGATGAGTCTCATTCGCGTGGATCATCGATGACAGAAGCTTCTCCGAGGCACAAGGTGGTTCGTCAGAGTAAGGGGAGGTCGCTGGAGTGTCGCTTGAGGTACACGACCCCTCTTCCCTTCTTGTCCTGTGTTTTTAGCCAAATAAGTATGATGCATGAAAAATGAGTAAAATGCTTTTAAAATTTCTAAAAAATAGCAGAATGGATGAGAATGTGATGGATAGCATGAATATGTAGAAATCATGCGGTTAGGATGAAATTTTATGGATTTACACAAATTTTAGGTATGCATGCTACAGTAATTAAAAATGAGCTCCATGACTTTATGGTTATTGTATGGACTGCATGATGAATGAAATGAAGAATGGTTTGAGGGGTTTTGAAGCAGACTGAAGGGTCTACACCCCATGATTTATTCATCTTTTATGATGCATGTTTGAAGGGTTTGCTAGAGGCCCTTATTCCAATGAATGTTTTGTTTGTAAGTAGGGGAAGTGCCTTGTCCATGGGAGATTTGGCAAGTCGAATTGGGTTTGACATACCGAATTGTTATTAGTTTACAGCTAGGCCCCTGGTTTCGGTAGACCGAAAACCTTCAGTCGACCGAGAAAGAGAGTTTCGGTATACTAAAAGGTTCAGTATACCAAATCAGGGATTTTCAGTATACCGAACTTGGTTTTCAGTCTGTCGATTTTGCCTTGGCCCAAATTGATAAATGTGAATACAAAATGGAAATAAAAGGTTTTAACTGGACAATGAGCATGTTTTAATGATGTTCTCCCCATGTAAATCTCATGGAGGAATATAGAATCCAAATGAATGAATTTGGAAATGGTTTTGGATATGAAGCCCCAAAAATGAATAAAAGATGATTTAATGTGTGGTTTTTGGGCATGAGACCCAATTTATGGTTTTAAAGCATGGTTTTTCATGAATTTGAGTTGAGACCCTAGTAGAGGGTCATGTGTTGCATGGAGAAGATTCCTACAATGAAAGAATGAGATGGAAATGGTTTTAAAAAGGAAACTTAAGACTTTTTGAAAATAAAACATTAAGAATGTGCTGTGGAATCACGGGGGTTGGTGTCGCCAATATGGTAGGAGAATGACACTCCAAAGAAACCAATTGTCAGACATGACCATGGTTGCCAGTGTGGGGCCATGAGTAGATGGTGTCGACAAATTGTAAAAATATCAATTGTCAGACATGACCGTGGTCACCAATGTTTGTGACGGTGTAGTGCTGAGCCTGGAGATATGAACCAAGTGTTCAGGTCATTAATGGGACATTAGATAATGACGTATCCCTGTGCATAAAGGAAATTAAGGTCAGTTGGCTAGGGTGGTGTCCTCCAATACGAGGAACTTCACTGCGACAGTGCAGGGAGGTAGGGGAAATGGTGTCCTCACCTACTTCTTGTGTGCCTGGTTATCCCTCATCAAGGTAACATCAATAAGAAAAGTGGAAATAAATAAGAAAAGTGTTGGTTTTGTGAAAATGAAAAGATGTAGTTTGGCTAGGATTGGACTTGTGATTGGTTCTAAAATCCTAGAATTAAATTGGAATTGTGGTTTTAACCAGTTACCAGCCCATGTTTGTGATTTTGGTTTTAAGCCCTGTGAGGTATTGTGTTTTGGGTTGGACCTGGGTGAGGATATGGATTGCTCAGAATAAGAGAAAGGTTTTAAAAATGCATGAAAACAAGAAAAGATGAATTTTGAAAAAGAGATGAGTTTTGAAAAAGGCATGTTTTGGAAACATATTTTCAAATGTTTTAAAGGAAAAGAGGAAATAATGTTTTGAAATGGATTTTCAAAAGAAAACCAAGTTTTATAAATTATAAGCTATGTTTCGTGGTTTTTGCCGAGTTTTGTTGTGTGTGTTTGGGGGCACGTACTGGGTGACTTAGATGTTAGTCACGCGTGCTTTGTTTCGTTTCAGGTGTAGGTTGGAGTGCAGTCCAGTTCTGGTGCCTGAGTAGGAGCGACTAGCCATACATTGTTTCCTAGAGGTGAGCCTTAGTTACAATTATTTAATTACTACTGTAATAAGTGTAATTTTCTTATGATACTGTGACTTAGGTAACGTGTCTGGGTTTGGGGCATTACAATTGATTAGTGGAGCATGTATTTCAAGGGCATTATTGCTATCGCCTTCATTGGGAAATGTTGCCTCTTTCGTGCTAGTGTTGTGAATCGGACCATTGGGTCGCCTCTAGCGTCTTTTCATATGAGGCATACAGATATTTACTTGATCTATTGAGTATCGAGGATGTAAGTCCACTCTTTCCTCTACTTGCTGTTTCTTTTTATTAATTTTCAGAAATTCCTATAAATATGTTTAACACTTGCCTTTGATATTATGTTAATACAAGTGAATCTCCATCCTTTTGTTAGATATAAGGGGTATGACTGGACTCCCCTCAACTCTTCTAGGAACTAACTCGTCGATAGGTCAGATTTTACTGTCATCAGCATTCCGTGTATTACCTGCCTAGGCGAGTACGACACCAGTTCATGGACGAGTTCTACATCCCGATTCCTCCTCCTGCTGACATGGGCTCGATGCCCGTCTCCCGTGTAGTAGTTTCTAAGGGCTAAGGCTGCAACTGTACATAGTAGATACATCCTTCGAATGGTCGTGTATGAGGACTATCTTGAGTGTTTCGCCATGTTGGTAAACCACATCTGTTTGATGTTGACCTCCAGGAGAGTTTGCACGGCATGTGGTTTGGTGCTGAGTGGGCTCAGGTAAACGACTCCTCTCAACAATATTCTGTTGCTGGCCTTGTTTCATTTTCTAACATGTCCTGTGCCTTGACTAGGGTTTCAAGGAGTGCTTTGCGGCTTTTTACAACGAGATGAAGCACCAGGAGGTAAGAAACAAATCTTTCTTAAATTTAGCAGTTGTCCTTCTCATAACTGAGCTAACCACTGGGTTGCTTTTTTTTCCTGTTCCTTGCAGAAGGTTCGCTGGCAGGCCCTTCTTGAGGTATGGGATTATATTAGTCAATAGTTCAATTTATTTGGTAATGCTATGCTTAACAAGCTATCGTTTGTCTGCAGGGTGGTAGGGTTGGGAGGAGCCTCAACCCTGACACTAGCGAGGAATTCTTGGTGGATTTCGACCCCCAGGATGTCTCGAGAGAAGAAGATATTGCCACATCAACTGCTGGGCCATCATGGGTTAGGGCTGCTTTTGCCAGAATCTCCCGAAGGATCAGTTGCAAATGCCTCCAGACTGCCACTGATGCTGTTGCTGCCAGAAGGGATGACACTACTAACTCCGACGAAGACCACAATTCTTGGGAGGATTAGATGAGCTACATCTTTTGTTTAGGAAATTTTGATGTAATCTGACTTGATGTTCTATAAAGATACATTTGTGAAAATGTGGCAAAACTGTATTTAAACATCAGAGAAATATTTCAACTTGTTCTTTATGTGTGCTTGTATGCCATGTATGCTCTACTGTTGGCTTTGCAGGTTTTTAAAAACCTTTGAGCTGAATAGGCAAGCTTTACAAACAGACTATACTGAATACTACACTGTGGGACTTTTCGCTGGCTATTTTCATTGGTCTCCTTTGCCAATTATTATCGTTAGCAATATCTGCTTTCTTATGTCACTGCCAATGCACGTTTTGATCATGCGCCAGCATTAATCACCTGTCACTTTGATTCTCAAATAGTTGGGTGTGCAAGCTTCGTGAGTCACCTACTTCTCACCTACCTTTCACCTACTTGCCTTACCCACTCAACTCTTGCCTCACCTACTAATGGTAATGGCAATTTTCTCTTACATCATGTATTCTTCCATCATTTATTTAAGCTTTGGGGTTCCACCACTTTTGCATCTGTATTTGAGTGAGAGAAAATCCTTGAGCTGAGCACTTTTATCCTTTTGCTAGAGGGATATGGTGAGCATTACCACTTTTCTCCTCCTTTCTTTGCATTTGATTAAAGTCCCTTTCTCCTTTGTTACTTATTCTATGGATTTCCAGGGGTTCCCAACTATGGTCATGCCTATCCACTGCTCAGATGTACTGCGGGATTGGATTACCAGATTGTCCTTTGATGATCTGGACAAACTCCGGGCTTGGGTGATCTCCACAAAATTTCTAGGCATAGCCAAGGTGGAAGTCAATCGATATTTGCTATGTGTGGCCGCCCACTACTGGAAACTAGCCTTCTATATCTTCCATTTCGGACAAGTCAAGCTGACTCCAACACTAGAGGAAGTACGTCGAATATGTAACTTATCCAAGTTTTTGGGACCTACCATATTCATGCGACGTGATAGCTATGCCTCTGTGCTATGCCAACTAATTGGCCTTCTGAACGGCATTTGTGGGCAATGCCTGATCTGCAAAGATGGACGATCTCCCATGCTTCGATTGGAGCATTTTGACGAAATCGTCGACAAATGAGCAATTCTTAGCGACAAGCTCTGGCTTCGAGGCTTCGTCGTCTACTTCATGGGAGAGATGGTTTTCAGTCATGGAAGAATGACTGTGAGCATTGAGGTAATTGAGATTGCCCTTGCCGTTGTGAGCACACAGATCAATCTGGCTCTTGTCATTTTAACAAAGACATATCGGGCACTGGATCGTTCACTACACCGATGCTAGCACTTCAGCGGCTGCCGGACCTTGGTACAGGTACACGTATTTCCAGCATATGTTTCTTTCTCGTACACCACAAAATACTTCATCTGATCTAATCCTCCCCAGGTTTGATTGGCTGCACATCTAGGAGTCGAGATCTTGCACCCACAACGCTCTGCTTTCCAGGCATACTATTGCAGCAGGCATTCTCGAACCTTCACTTTCGTTCAAGCAGCATATGAGATGCTGGAAAGCTTGATTGAAGACAACGTAACCTGGCACATCTTTCCACCTACAGCTGAACCCTTTGCTATTTTCTTTAATGACGGGGACATGAGGCTGATCATTCTACCAGGATTCTTTAGAGGAATAGAGTATCATCTGATTCGCATGATGTACCAGTTTGGGTACTGACAAGATTCATTCGCCTAGAGTCCGATGCCAGCTCGCTTTCAGTGCTACCCACTGAGTTCAACGGTCATGATCATTGAGTTGTCTCATTTGCTTCAACACTGTATCCAGTCTGACCGTGTTGCCATCGCAAAGGGTTGTGAATATACAGTAGAGTTTGAGACTAAAATTCGAGAGACTTGGCCTATCAATGAGTTCTACCTAGGTCCAACTTTGTTCCTTGATGCAAGAAATTCAAAGAGGTCACGTAGTAGCATAAATGCATACCTATTCTGCTTTATTTCCTTCTATACCCTGTCTGTTCCGAACTTGAATAAAGTTTGGCTATGATTTCATTAAGACACTGCATCTTGCACGGTGGCCTTGCCTTATACTACTGGGTCGGTCTCAGAGAGAGCTGATTGAGTACCGAACCCCCAGCGTCCTGTGTTAGAGAGAGCTGATCGAGTGTCAACTCACTCTTGAAGGTTCCAGAATAATCTCCTATCCAGGGGTCTCTTGTTTACTTGCAAGAGTACTTGAAGAGACTATTAAGATCCCCTTCCTTGATTGGCACACTTTAAGAGCAGCTTGTTTATATTCATGTTCAGTTGGCAGCTGACATGCCCTTGGTTTAGGCATGGAAGATTGTGACCAATTAGAGCAGCTGACATGCCCTTGCTCAAAGTACTGGCTCAATGTGTCTAACCATTGGACAACTGAAATACCCTTGGTTCGACATTCATGGCCCTAACCAATAAGAACAGCTTACATGCCCCTAGTTTAGGCAATGTCCTTTTGACCCATTTAGGCCAAAAGCAGCTAACATGCCCTTGGCTAAAGGGATCAGATTAGACTCTACGACACTTCAGAATGATGCTTATGGGAAGAATGCACGAATGCTGAATGATTTGTGGGATCTTATTAGCATGCTCAGCATTGGAATGCTTATTGCCATGTATATATGGGAATGGTAGTTCCAATTCTCACGAGACTCTATCCAAGCTCCTAATTCTTAGGTAGCTCTTTGGAAATGCAATATTGTGTCTTGGGCTCCACTCCCCCTCAAGACCATACCCCTGCTCTTTTATTTTATTTTCTTTATTCTTTCTCCCTCATAGGCTTGTGGGTTCACCCTAGCCCTGGCTTGGAGATAATAGGTACTTGGTCTTTGTGGGGATCTGTTGCTGTTTAAAGGGTTGGCTAGGCCCTTTTGGAATGTGCTTCCCAAGTATTCACTCCGACTCCTCTCCAGGATAAGTTGTAGGGACATCGCTACTCGACACGCCTCGCTCTTTAGGGTTGACTTCTATCTGCAACTTATGTCTTTTAATCTTTTTTTTATGCCCTTTCGCAGATATATTTTTATTTTATCTCACGCTCTCATTCTCACCCCTAACATTTTATCTCCCTCTTGGAGGTATAAGTTCCTTGAGCGGCTTGGATACTTTGCCCAATTCACAATGAAATGTGGCTTCCTCACTCTCCAGGTTACCTAGATAGTATGTACCTGACGAGGCGTTATGCATTCCTAATACAGGCAAGCTTATTTCGCTTATCATCACCGGACTAAGATCCATGCATAGGATGATGATGACTACTTGCCTATAGATGCATGCAGAATGGGAGTTAGTTAATCATGTGCTAACATGCAAGTCTACATGGATGTAGGAAACAATGATACAATGAATGCATGCATGCATAGAGTAAGAGGATAGTGTCACAGAGTCAGGACATGTGGGTTGTGGTTATTGATAGTACTTTTTTAGGTAACATGAGTTAACTGGCTCCAATTGTTCAATATGATCCATGTCCTCGAGGATTACGACTCCTCTAGAGAAGACTTGTTTGACCATAAACGGTCCTCACTAGTTGGGTCTGAATTTACCATGACTATCTGGGAGACGTATAGCTTGCAAGGCTAGGTCCCCTGGCAAGAAACTTCTAGGTTGGACCTTCTTATGATAGGCTTTGGCCATTCATTTCTAATAACATTGTGCATGATGCATAGCTTGCAATATGTGCTCATCTATCAAGTTCAGCTGAACAAAGCGGTCCTCAATCCACTCTGCTTCTCTCAATATTCTAAGCGAGACTATCTCTACCTCTATAGACAATACTACTTCCATAACATAGACTAGAGAATACAGAGTTGCTCTGATTGAAGTCTAGATGGATGTTCTGTAGGCCCATAAAGCATACGAGAGCTTGTCATGCCAGTCCTTATGAGTTTCCACCATCTTTTTAAGGATCTTAGTTAGATTCATATTGGTAGATTCCATAGTCCCATTCATTTGAGGGTGATATGGAGAGGACCGGTGATGCTTGATAGAAAATCCTCGACCCTTTTGGCTATGAAATTCGTCCCATTATCAGAAATAATTGAATGCGGGACCCTATAACGGGTGATGATGTTGTTCCTAATAAATTTTTCTGTCACCGAGGCCGTCACTGTCTTGTAAGAAGTTGCCTCCACCCATTTAGTAAAGTAATCAATAGCTACCAGGATGTATTGATGTCCATTAGAAGCTGTCGAGTGGATAGCTCCAATAACATCTATTCCGCATGTTGAGAAAGGCCAAGGCGATGATATGTTGTGGAGTCGTTGTAGAGGTACATGAATGAAGTTGCCATGGATTTCACAATTGTGACATCTTCGTACAAATTGACAACAATCTGTCTCCATGGTTGACCAGAAATAGCCTTGTAACATTATCTTCTTGGCTAGTAATACTCCATTCATGTGTGGTCCATATGTCCCATCATGCATTTGCAACATTATTGTATCGGCCTCCTTTTTATCTAAACAACGTAGAAGCATCTGATTATAAGACCTTTTGTATAATTGACCTGCTCCAACTACATATTTTGATGCCAGTCGGACCATGGTTTTTCTGTTTGCAGTTGATGCATGTGGATGATGACTCCCAGTTTCAAAGAAGACTTTAATGTCATGATATCATGGGAGCTCTTTTGTGGGGTTTGCTTCCTCTATGCTCATGCAGTGTGCTGGCTAGTCAGTGTAGGTTATCATCACTTTCACTGTACTATCCTCTGGTATGGACAACTAAGATGCGAGAGTGGCCAGTGTGTCGCGTAAGCATTCTTGGCTCTATTCATGAAAAAGAAGCGTGTCTATGCAAATTCAGCCATCAGCTTTAGAAGACGGGTATGATATGGTACCAATTTCAAATCCTTTGTCTTCCAGTTACCATTAACTTGTGAGATAACCAACATGGCGTCACCATGCTCCAATGTGGCCCGCAGTCCAAGAATACATGCCTCATACTTTGCCACATTGTTGGTGCACACAAAGGTCAACTTTTGAGCAAGTGGGATCATTTGGCCTTGCAGGGTCTCCAGTACTACGCCGATGTCGATGCCCCTTCTGTTAACCGCACAATCAAAGTAGAGATGCCACCGCTCTTTGTCATGGGGTCCTTCTACCTTATCCGTTTTCATGGCGAATAGTATATCCTCATCGAAGAATTGAGTCTGTAGGGGCTGGTACTCTGATATAGGTAAATCTACTAAGTGATCTACCACAGCCTGTCCCTTCATAAACTTTTGAGTGACAAAAGTGATATCAAACTAAGATAAAAGCACCTACCACTTGACACATTTGCCTACCAGTGCTGGCTAGGACAAGTATTTCATAGGATCATGTCGTGTAACACCTGTAAATTCATTTTGTAATTATTTACATTTTAATGAATTTTGTCCTAAACGGGTGTGTGACCATGTCAATGGAACCCTACACGACTCCAAGGTGCGTGGAAACACATGAAGAGTCCCGATATGGTCACGACAAAGATGGTGAATCCGAAGAAGGAGATTAGACTCGGAAATACCAAGGAAGGATAAGAAAAGGATAAGGAAAAGGAGTCGCTACCTAATCTTTTAATGGAAAGACGAGGAAAACCAAACACAAAGGAAAACCTAAAGAAAACAAGCGAAGAAAACACATGTATGTTTCATGCCTAATGGATGCAGTGCACAAATCAATGTGGGCCAGAGAAAGGGTAAGGATTCTTGTTACGCATGGAGAAGGTGTTAGGCACCCCCATGCGCCCGAAGAATTCGGTCTTTCTAGGTTTCCTACTTGCTAATGTTCTATTGTGTATATGTTTGTCTACTCTGAATGCACATACCTAAGATGAATGCGAAAACATGCCAAATCAAAGAGAAGAAATGAATAAAAGAAATAATAAGGAAAATAATTCTAGGGACAATGTAGGCATTGAAAATGCCACTTTATTGTACGCCCTTGGGCGATAAGGAAAATCGTGAAAATCAGGAATACTTGGAAAGTGTCACACAAATCAACAAAAACTTGAAGAAATCCGAGAAAATCAAATGAGTGAAACAATCCTCA
>JAMKQA010003725.1:0-15261 GCA_024699735.1 Posidonia australis
GAATATTTGATCTATACCTATAGAATTAAGCATAGACCCATGTGAAAGGGCATCAATTAAAAAGTAATTCCAAATAGACTTAGTAAATTGTCCTTACCATCGTTGTCATCGTTGTTGTTGTCGGTGTTGTCGTTGCCGTTGTCGTCGTTGTTGTTGTCGACACCACTGCCACTTCCATTGCTGTCGTCGTCGTTGTTGCTGTCGACACCATTGCCACTTCCACCACCAGAGCCACCATCGTTGTCGTTGTTGTCAGCATTGCCGTCGTCGTCATTGGAATCTTCATGTTGTAAATTTGTTAGGTTCTTATTGTAATTAAAATCAACTTTGGAAGATATCATTGGAAAATTAGGAGACTAAAATTCATAATTTTTTAAAAAGTTAATACGCATTAGCTTTTCAAAAAACGGTCCAATAGCTTAAAATACACTAAAAACTTATAACCAATTTTTTTTGAAAAAGCTCTGATACAAACATCGTTTAGAAACACTTATTAGACAATAAACACTTAATGCAATAAGCTAACGTAAAAAAAGATTTCCAAATGCTACCTCAGTAATTAAAGTCACGAGAAATGAAAAGGTGCTTACTAGTATCACTAGAAGATGTAGAGAATGGCAAAATTAAACCAAGCGGTTGCCAGTGTAGAGTCTTTAGTCTTTATAGTTTTGAAAAATGCCAAGATTTGGAGAGTGCACATCAAAATCCATATGAGACATATCAAACAATTCTTCCAAGAAGTAAAGTGCTTTGGTAAATAATTGAAGACCAATATGGAGCACAGCAACAACAAAATTCCAATACAATCAACGATTGTGAAGGTCATCATCCATGTATCTCCAATAGCATTGTTTATGTCCAGAACAAGGTTGTATACTACAACACATATGCTTAGCACTTGAATTGTTGTCTGAATATACTTGGACTTGCAGATTTCAAAACCTTCTTGGTGCGTTACCTGTACAGGATTTATCGAATTAGAATTCTATCCAGGAAAAAAAATCAAAGATATGAAAAATATATAAGATCTGTTAATCAAAGTATCTTTCGTATTTCTCTTATTGTAATAAATGCTAGCAATATGTAGAAGATCCAACACTGCACGTCGCTATTTGGATTTGAGACAGGTATTTTTGGTAGAGTAGAATAAGATATGTGCTCTTATTCAGTTCAAAAAACGCAAATCAAACTTGAACTCTAAATAAAACCAAAGTCCCATAATAATTTGTAGGAGTAGCATATGATAGATTTATGCTACTTTTTCCAATATAATAGCACTAAAATCTTCAGATAAAGGATCACAAACATTCTTGTAGATATGGTAGAAACAAATAACATTAACCTTGTAATTCGTGAATTGCACAATATTACGTTAATTTGGGAAAAAACAAAATGGAGATGAGAAGAAAAGCATCAATTTAATATGGATGATTTGGGACTTAGTAAATCATGAAGGAGAACATGGGAAACCTGTCTAAGAAAGGGTTATACACTTGAAAAACTTTGGAATTGATCCACAGGAAATTCAATTTCCCTTTGACCATTCAAATCATGTTGTTTGTGTATACTAAAGGAAAAAATTTGACAGAAAACTCAATTTTGCTGCATTTCCTAGTATGCGTAAACTAAATGGAATTCATTTCGCTATTCACTCCTTGGAATTTCAACGGAATTCATCCTTCTCTCTAAACGTAGTGTTTATAAGCTCACTTCAATTCAGATATTTCAATAAACTAGTGAGAATTGCAATAAAACCCAATGAAAAATAGAATTGCACCAAATTAAACATATGATAATATTTCCTAATGTTAATAATATATTTATTTAATATATAATAATTTAATAAACTTTATTATCAAATAATTATGTATGATCATATTATATATCATATTTAATATTATATAATGATTTTAATAAACTTCATTAAAATCAAAGGGAACTAACTAAGAAACAGAAACTTTATTTAAAAAACAAAGGCAATCAACTTTAAGAAACAAAAGTCAAAGGGAACTAACTTTATTTAATAGGGAATTTTTGTCGTGCACTTCTTGACCCATAGCCAGTGATTTTGTGTGAAAAATAAAGAATCGAAAAATTACTAGGGAACAAAAAAATGAGCAGGGAATAGTTTTTTTTTAAAATAACAGAAAAAAAAAAAAAAAACAAAACACAAAGATCTAGAATCAAAATTTAAAAAAAAAATTGTGGGAACGAAAAAAGAAGACTGGACAGTGTTTATGTTATGCAGGAGGAAACCTCCCTTATTCAATAATTATGTATAATTTTAAAAAACAGAAGGCATGACAATAGAAGGTCTCAAACTTCATGGTCAGCAACATCATTCTCATCAAATTGTAAAGAACAGGAGAAGCAGTAGAGCAAAGAGCAATAAATATTTCTATGAGATAGAACCAAATAAATGAAGAGCAAAGGGACACAGTAGTACCTCATTGCCTGATTCGCATCCGATGCAATAAACATCAGCCATCTCGTATAATGGAAAAAGGAGGAAGATGCTTGGGTAGGACTGTATAATGGAAAAACGAGGAAGATGCTTGGGTAAGACTGTAGAACGTTGCTATATTTATAGGCATGGAGACATTTTTTTTTTTATTTGTAAACGGTGGTTTTGGTGGTGTCGAGACTGGTGTCATTGTCCCGCTGGCAGAAAAGACAGGGAAAGGGAGGAAAGGGAAGACAGGCAGAGACGTGAAAAGAGACCGGTGGGGATGAACGAAGCGGGGAGTATGAAAAGAGACTGTAGAACGTTCCTTTATTTTCATAATATAATAATGTTCTGTCGTGACATTTTATGGTTTCGTTGGTTCTCTCGTTTCCTTCTATTACATCCGACACTCACGTATTCAATGTCACCAATTGGTGATACCACCTTCCATCTACATCATTCATTATTATAATTACCTTCTGTTTTTTTAAAATTTTTAAAAAAATAAAATAAATTCCAAAGACACGAGAAACGGATTGGAGAAAGAATGAAAAATATAGGATAATTCCTTTTTTTCCTTTTGTGAAATGATGGTTAATTGTTATTTAATTGCAAAGTGGATGATAAATTGTCGTGTAGTATATTTAAAATTTATTAATTAAAAACGACCCGTGATTTTTTTTTACGAAACATTATTATTTTATTTTTGGAATCGGTCATTATATTAATAAGAAGTCTTGGTTATGGAACCACCACTAAGAACAAAATAAAGTCTACTCAAGAATAAAACAGTAAGTCGTAGGACCTAGAGGATCTTCAGTGTCAAAAAAAGACAATGCCTTAATATTACAAAGAAGACCTAAATAGTCTAAATTTAGCCATTATACAATCATAATTTCAAAGAAAGCATAGCCAATTACTACAAAGAGGAGATCATTAGGAGTGATCTGCCGTGTGATCTAGCAAAGGATGCGTAGTTTCAGTCGGAGTATTAGTTGTGGAGAAGATAGAAGCTGATAGAGAGTGAGTAGAAGTTCCCAAATTTGTATGGGTAGCTCGCTCGAAGTTGGTTGGTGTATTTATACACAAACCACATTGCCCGGGCAAGCAAACCTGAGAGACACATGGACAGATCAGTCATGGATTTAACGAAGAGTGAATCAGTGGTGGTGGCATGCATACATGTGTAATTTGATGTCTGCATTTTCCATGGGAGCACAAAATTGTCTTCCTGGACAAGAACGATTTGAACTTACTTATGTGTAAATTATTTTGATTCATCGAAGGTTTTGAGAGGTGATTAGTGTTTTCCTCAGGGATAAGTTGAAGGATTAGTGGGATAAAACTGGAAGCTGTACATGAAATCAAATATTTAAACACAAAAAGAAATTGACATTTAATTAATCTGTGCGTAAATTAATATACGCTCACGTGTACACTCTCCCTGCATTTCCTCCTCCTCCTCAGCCATCAACGACAAACTCATCATCTTCGGCGACGACCTCCTCCGTCCTCCTATACAGATCATACGGCGCCCACAGCCGATCCAATGGGCAGGGCCTCCCCTGGTCCAGCCTCAACCATGGCTTCCCCTTCCCACTCCAGTGCAGCAAGCTCACCTTCCCGGGGTGCAGGTCCCTGCACAGCCCCTCCACGTTATCCCCACCCAACCCATGTTGGTTCCACCTGTGATCCACCCCTCTCACCTCCCCTCCAAACACCAGAAGGAACGGCGGCAGAGAACCCAACTCGTATATCCTCGCTCTACGCTTCTGCACCCTCATCCACCACTCCAACCTCTCCCTGCACTTTTCAGACCTCCACTTCCTCAGGTCCAACACCATCACCCCGGTGTTGAAGTAGCACGGTGTGCGGGACTTGGTGCCGAAGGCCAGGGTGGGGAGAAGTGGGTCGGACCAGAAGCGGGGGGGTGAAGTAGGAGGTGAAGTTTGCGTGGCAGTATTCCGGGGCGGCGAGGATGGTGGAGGGACCCAGGGGTGTCGACCAGAGGCAGGAGATGTCGTCGACGACGATGAGGTCGGAGTCGAGGTAGATGACGCCGGTCCATTGTGGTCCATTGCGGCCCCTTTTTTCTTTCTTTTTTTAAAATTTACTGTTCACGGGCCGGCCTTGATCGATCCTAAGACTTTCGTGGGCCAAAATGGACCTACTCCGTGGACCTTGGTGGGCCTGCTCGTTAGGCCCAGCACGGCCCACAGCCCACGACGAGCCTAGTCCGGCCCAGTCCACGTAATCTTTTCCCAGACTCGGACCAACCTGGTCCGATTTCCATGTCTAAATGTACGTGCTTATAAATCCATGACTGATCTGTCCATGTGGCTCTCTCTTTTCCTTTTGGGGCAATGTGTGTCTATAAATATTGCAACTTCTACGATCTAGTCCGGTCCTGTTTTATTTTATTTTTTTTAAAAAAATTTTAAACGGGCCAGACTACTGGGTCCGATCCTGTTTTAATTTTTTTTTTAAACTGGCCGGGCCCAAGGGCTGCTGGGTCCGACTCCGTTTGTTTTTTTTTTAAATTTTTTTATAAACGGGCTGCTCTGGTTTTTTTTAAAAAAATTTTTACTGTGCATGGATCGGCCTCACCCTGCCAAGGGAGTATTCGTGGGCCTAAATGGGCCTACTCTGCCGGCCTGCCTGTTAGGCCCGGCACGGCCTACGACGGGCCTGGCCTGGCCCAGCCCACTTGATTTTTTCCCGGGCCCACGCTGGACCGGGCGGTCCAAGGCCAGCCCGGCTCGATTTCCATGTCTAGTTGGTTCTCTCCATCGTTTCCATCTAATACATCCCACACCGCCACCACTCTCGTATTCAATGTCACCAATTGATGATACCACCTTCCGTATGGATGATAAATTGTCGTGTAGTATATTTAAAATTTATCAACTAAAAACGACCCGTGATTTTTTTTTACGGAACATTATTATTTTATTTTTGGAATCGGTCATTATATTAATAAGAAGTCTTGGTTATGGAACCACCACCAAGAACAAAATAAAGTATACTCAAGAATAAAACAGCAAGTCGTAGGACCTAGAGGATCCTCAGTGTCAAAAAAAGACAAGGCCTCAATATTACAAAGAAGGCCTAAATAGTCCAAACTTAGCCATTATACAGTTACAATTTCAAAGAAAGCATAGCCAATTACTACAAAGAGGAGATCATTAGGAGTGATCAGCCATGTGATCTGGCAAAGGAGGCGTAGTTTCAGTCGGAGTATTAGTTGTGGAGAAGGTAGGAGTTGATAGAGAGTGAGTAGAAGTTCCCAAATTTGTATGATTGAGATTCCAAGAGTTCTGAACTTCCGAAATAGCTTGAATGGAAGCCTCTCTCTCAAAACCTGTACCCAAATTTACAATCCAGGAATACATAAGAGAGATAATCAAAAATATAATTTGATAACTTGTATTAGAAGAAGTGCAGAAAGTTCTCTTATTTCTCTCCTTCCAAATACTCCAAAGTATTGCCGGAATGAGCACATTCCAAGCAGAATCAGGTAAAGAAAACCTACAATGTAACTTATATAGATAAAAATCTATAACATGATGGTATACTGGATACAGAGGGCAAGAGATAAAAAAATTCCATATGGTAGTTGCAAAGGAACAGTGAAGAAACAAGTGTGACACAGTTTCACCATAACTTCTGTACATTATACAGAGGTTCTGCCCATTCCAGCCTTTACGACTCAAATTATCTTTAGTAAGAATCTTGTTAGATATAACTAGCCATGTAAATAATTTGACCTTTAAAGGTATCCAAATCTTCCAGATGGGCTTGTACAGGTGGAACCTCAGTCCACCATCCTTTATTACAGTATAACATGTCTTAACAGAGAAAGGAAGATTTGGACTGTGCTGCCAAAGAGTTGTATCCCTATCCAAATTAAGCTGAACCCTAGATAAAAGGCCTGCCAAATGATCAAGCTGTGTCTGTAGGACAGAAAGGGGGTTCTGTTGCCCCAGGTTGTCAAAATCATTGAACAGACCATCTAGATTATTCTCAAAAAACTGCAACACCCTTTTAACTGAGGATTTTTTAAACCTTCTTATGTTATATAAATCTAAAAAAGAGTACTTTAAAGGTGTACCAGTAATCCAGTTATTCTCCCAGAAGAGGTTATTTTCACCATTGCCAACTTTCATTAAACTAAAGCAATTAAAGATACCAAAGATCTTTTTAAAATCTTGCCAGATTGGAAAGCAATGTCTAAGTGAGGAGTCATGTAGAGCCCCTAACCCTAGTCTAGAACAGTATCTGACTCTAAGTAAACTTGGCCATTTCAAATTAAGTGAACTACTCCAGAATTTCCAGAGAAGCTTACATTTAAGAGCTATACTGAAGGTCCTAAGGTTAATAATACCTCAGCCCTTTTGCTCTCTGGATTTACATAGGGAGTCCCACTTTACCAAATGATAACACTTTTTGTTAGGGGAGGACTGCCAGAGAAACCTTGATCTGAATCTATTAATTTCTTTTTCCACCCTATGAGGTAAATGCAAGACTGAATGATAGTAAGTAGGGATAGCTGATAGGACACTATTCACTAGTGTTAATCTGCCACCTAAGGAAAGGAGATTAGCCTTCCATGATGATAACTTACTGGATATCTTATCAATGACAGGTGTCCAGTCATTATAGGAGGCCTTCCTATGATGTAGTGGGAGGCCTAAATAAGTAATTGGCAAAGAGTCAGTCAGGCATCCAAGGACTTTACAACTCTGGACCACTGATTCCACAAGAACACCCACTCCAATTAAAGAGGATTTCTGAAAGTTGATTTTCAGACCTGAACAGGCCTGAAAGCAACAAAGTATGCGCTTAATGTTAATCAAATTGTTAAGTTCAGCAGAAAGAAAAAGGATTGTGTCATCTGCGTATTGTATGTTAACCACATGAGGACCCTCATTAGGTAGGTGAATCCCTGAGATGATGTGGTTGCTAACTGCTAAAGCTATCATACTATTGAGAATGTAAGCCACCACAATGAATAAAAGAGGAGACAATGGATCTCCTTGTCTGAGCCCATTGGATGCTCCAAAGAAACCAGTAGGTGTTCCATTAGATAAAATGGAGAATCTAGCAGTTGAAATATACATGGAAATCCAAGAAATCCATTTATCTCCACAGCCAAATCCTTTAAGGGATTTTAATAAAAAATCCTAATTTACATTATCAAAAGCTTTTTCAAAGTCTAATTTCAATATGAAACCAGGGACTTTATTAGTCTTCATATAATTTAGAGTCTCTTGCGCAACCAAAAAGTAATCCCCAATGTACCTTCTTGGAAGGAAAGCACATTGGAAATCATCAATGATCTCCCTAAGTGGAAGAGAGAGCCTAGAAGCCAAACACTTAGTGATTATTTTATAAAGACTGTTAAGTAGACTTATGGGTCTATAATCTTTAATACTTTCCGCACCCTCTTTCTTAGGGATGAGAGTGATAAATATTTGGTTAATTGGCTTGAGGAAATCTGGATTGGATGTGAGGTACAGCTGCTGAAAAATGAATAGTAACTCTGGGTGTAAGTAATTCCAAATTCCTAAAAAAACAATAATGGGAAGCCATCAGGGTCTGGAGACTTCTCTCTAGGAAGCTCAAAAGTACTTGTTTTAATTTCAGGCAAGCTAAACTCTCTCTCTAACCAATCAGGATTGGTAAGCTTAATTGGAAGCAAAAAGTCCTAATCCAGAGAAACACAAGCACCAGGACCTTTGTTGAGTTGGAGAGTGAAGTGGTTTTCCAACTCAAGACGGATTAAGGAAGGGGAGGTCAAGAGATGACCATTAACCTTGAGAGAGGAGATGGAGTTAATTCTTTTACGACACTTAAAGATATTATGAAAGAAGGTAGTATTGAGATCACCCTCCTTGAGCCACTGTACTCGAGACTTTTGTCTTCAAAATGTTTCTTGTTCTAACAGTAGGTTGGTATGATCCATCATAAGGCTATTTTTAATAGTCAAAATGTCACTATCCAAGATTTGATTCTCAGCCATGCAGTCAATCCTCATTATCTGGGCTTCTATGAGCTGTAATTGTTTCCTTCGCTCTTCTCTTTTAGGAATGACTCAATTTTTGAGCTGAGATTTGAACTTTCTAAGCTTGAGGGCAAAAGAAGTTGTGGGAGAATCAAATCTAGATAAAACCTCGGAATGTGTCCACAAGTTGATAACATAATCATGGCAACCCTCAATACTGAGCCAAGATTTATAGAACTTAAAAGGGGGAGGACCCAAGTCCCTAGGCCTAGTATCTAGAAGAATTGGGGTGTGATCAGAGATCACCCTAGCCCGACCATAACATATAGCATCCTGATTAGAGGCTGCCCATTTAAGAGAAACAAGGAACCGATCTAACTTAACCAAAGTAGGAGAGGTCTAAAAGTTAGACTAAGTAAACTGACAGTTATTAAGGAAGAGATCCATAAAAAAAATTTGATGATACCTCTATGCATTCGTTCGTTCCCAGCACGAAGAGAGGGTTCTTTCATCCACATCTATGGCGTGAGACAGTAGGACAGTTGGATAGCGTTGCGGTTTCTTCAGCTGATATCGACGACTTAGGTTTGAAGATTGTGATATTGACGACTTAAGTGAGTTGAACAATACTTGGTTGACAAAAGATTTGTACAAGTACGGAAATATTTTTCAAGAAGAGAAAAATATCAATCACTGTAGTGCGCAATGGAAACTAACATGTCTAAAGAAAACTAGCTTATCAAAAATGACTTTTACTTATATAAGATCATAAAAAGGATTGAGTCATGTTAAATCTTGTTGAAAATATGTTCAAGATTGACATATATGTAATCATTTAGACTTGAACACGATTCGTCCATCTAAATTGCAACCCTACTATGTTAATTTTATATCTCTTCAAGAGTTTCATATTACATACTCATTATTTACTTCTTATTTTCTTCCTCTTCTTTCTCTTATTTCTCTTCTCGTGTTTCCCTAAATAATCCTTCCCAATCTACTAAAGAACTCATCAAAAGTTAACAAAATGTGATTAGGATGCATTAGTTAACGAAGCAAAATTATTTTGTGAAAGATATAATGTAGAGATTCTTGATTTGCATGTGTGATATATTATAGGACATGATTAATCTCGTCGCCCAAATGACCTTATTACATTGGAGCATCATTATCATGTAAATATCTTTATTGTTGTAATAGACTCTATGTTGCGAGAGTTAAATAATAGATTTCCTAAAAATTCAGTAGAACTCCTTATTCTTAGTGTTGCTTTGGATCATAATGATAGCTTCAAATCATTTATAATTGATGATATTTGTAACTTGGCACAGAAATTTTATCTCAAAAACTTCACAAATTAAGAGATATAACATTTAAATTATCATGATTTTTAATTTTAGTAGAATATATTTCATGATTTTTAATTTGAAAAATTAATGACGCTTTCTCAACTTTGTTGAGCATTAGTGGAAACGAAGAATTTAAATATCGATCCTCTTGTAGACATATTGATCCAACTTGTGTTAACTCTTCCAATGTTAACTGCAACCACTGAACGAGCATTCTTAGCTATGAAATTTATTAAAACTCAACTTCGTAACAAGATAAAAGATATGTTTCTTATAGATTATTTGATTGTTTAATTATATTAAAAAGAAATTACCAAAAAGATTAGTATTACTACCTTAATTGAAGATTCTGTTAATATGAGCGAAGGACTCAATTTTGATGAAAACTGAAATTAGTTCAGATTTATGATTTTATTTTTTCTAAATTTCCATGTATCTAACATATAGATATACTTTTAGATATTTTATTAAAGATTATAATTTCCTTTAGAATTTGTTTTTGTAAATATTTATGTTTTCTAATAATTGCATATATTTTTAGATATTATATTTAATAATATATATAATTCAAAGTATAACCCTTCCTTGATTTAATTCTAGCTCCGCCACTAGTACTAATGCTCAATCAACTCTACCAAACTACGCCTTAAATCCTAGGAACAATTCTACCCATCCGAAGCACATCAATTCATAACTTCCTTCATCGAAGAGAGAGACAAGGGGGAGGGGGGATAAACAGGTGCCAACTTGCTGATGTAAGGCAAGGCAAACCACTAGGAGTAGAACTCCTCGACGATGAGGGGATTTGTCTTAGTGCCAACAAGGACACCTCAGGAATTTGCAATAGCTCGAGACCAAGAAATGGAGAGAGGGAGGTGCGATTTTGATACCAAAGCAACGTTGTGAGGGGCGTTTTTATCTATTTTTTTTATAAAGCAACATTTTCTAACAAAAATAACTAACAGTAATAGTTAAAGGTAGAATGATTTTATAATTAAAGATATTGAAGTTAAAAATAAATATAATTGAAGATACCATTAAAAGTCTGTTTACTGGAGATTATGGACCTTCAAATTATCAAATAATCTTGATAATGACCACTATGTCAACTAACTTGGTTTGATAGTGACTGATTATACACGTTATACGAAGTTTTGTTGATTTCAAAATAAAACTACTAACATAATCAACTAGATTGTGCGATTTTTGATAGAATCTAATAGATTATGTAGGTGTATTTACTTTCTTAGCCCCAAGACAATATAAATTTACGTAATTTACTTAATGAAAATTACCATGAATGTCATGAATGTCATTAATTTATCTAACAAAAATTACCATGAATTTATGTTGGGGAAAAAACATAACTTTGTAGGAGAATACATTATATTAGGATAGGTTCTTTGTATTACTATAAATATATCATATTAGAAGTATACTCTTGTATTGTTATACTGTTTACACGTAAATTACTATCATCACCTAATAAGAGAATTTTGTAACCATTCAAACCAGATTTAAATTCATAAAAGTAATATGCCATTTCGAACAATAAAAATAATATCAAAATTTATATCCAAACTTTAGTTAATATTCTCTAGATTTTACGCCAATAATTTTACAATTATTTCACCTCAACTTATGTACACAGAACCAAGAATTTACATCCAAAATTTATTCCAAAATAATATCCAAATGGAAAATTACTTTAATAAATATATTAACAAATGTTTGTTGTAATGGCTGGTATCAAAATAGATGGTTAATATTGATAATTTCAATTCACTTGTTCTTAATATTATTTGAGGGTTAGATGACGTTCACTTGTGACAACTTGATGACATCATAGGAAAGTGGATCTCAGTGTCATCACTCAGGCCCACTAATGCAAAGCAGTGAAGTAGAAATGCACCAGAAAAGAGATTCTTGCTATAAACTGTACGGCACTTGCTAGTTTTTTAGAAACTAAAAATCCTCAAGCAGCCGGAGCTGAGACCATCTCTATGTATTTATTGTAGAAAAAAATGAGAACAAAACACGGTCCACCCCTGTACATAAAATATCCATAACCCTGGCCTTTCATTAATGAGCTTAAAATTATTAGTTCTGGATGAATCCACCATGCATCACTGTAAGATTAGCATTCAAGAATGCTCCACAGTCTAAATAGTAAGAACTTCACAGATCATCTGCCCTCGTGACCATTTTGTTCTCTCAGTAAACAGTTTCCCACTAATACATTTCCTGAGATAGGAAGGAGAAATGGCTTTTAGCAAAAATACTGATATTGTTCTTCACCAAAGTCGATAACATTATCTCCATATTCATTTGCATCACTGTACAATAACATCGGCAATATGAACTCACAAATATGTATCATATTGCTTAGCATAGATATCACAAACTAGAAGGATAACTTTACATTATTAGCACAGGAGGGAGGGATCTCAACTTGCAGCAGATGCTGGGGCCTGTTTATCTTCAAGCTGCTTGTGGAGGAAATCCAGCACAGATTGCCGCTGCAATTAGGACCAAAGAAGTCTGTAAGACATTTGAAAACTAAGGCAGACTGAAAAGTGAAAAGGCAATTTGTATGTTGGCGGCAGATGCACTGACTTACCCTTTTCTCTAGAGCAGCTTCGCTTGAGTTCAGCTTCAAAGATTCTAGGCATTTTATGGCCTCTTGAAATCCATTGTTGGCGACATTCTCATCCCCAAGACTCCTATCAACATCAGCAACTTTCGCAAGAGAAGTTGCAACATCGAGAATCTGAATGCACAGAAAAAAAATAAACTAAAATGGTTATTATAAAACAAGCAGAAGCTTGTAGAAATATATAGGAAATCTTGAAAATGTGATCTCCTTCCAACTACGTTGAAGTAGTACAGCCAACAAAACAAGAAGTGGTTAGCAGCTCAGCATTTTTGGAAAAGTAAAAGCACAACCAAGATGTGAATATTTTCTCAATAACAGAGGCTAAAGAAATTCCTATCCTAAGAAATAAATTCTCTGTCATACACACAGTTCCCAGCCCGTTGAATATTTTGGGATGGAAAAATAATAAAAAAATGTACATACAGAAAAGTGAGAAAACCAACTGAGATTGGAAATTCATCGCAGGCTGTCTTCCTCAAAAAAATTATTCAACACTTAATTCATTATGTTTATGTGCACTATGAGAATTCTAAAAAACATAATTAACTCAAAAAACAAAAGCCATCTCTCATCATGAATCCTGATGCAGATGCAAACAAGTAAAATTTCAACCCAGGAGATAGATAAAACTCCTGCTATTGCATTTTCACTGAAATGGGAAACCTCAGCTAAATATTGGGACAAAGGCTTGAAATGAATATAGACTCTGTAAATCTAAACTAAAAGGAGAATGCCTAACCTGGGATGAGGTATCAGAATGATCTATGAGAGCATTCCTACGAAAATCTAAAGAACGACAATAGTAGGACCTAGCAGATTGCAGGTCCCCCTCATAGTACTTGAGATCACCAATTTTATTAAGTGAAACAGAGAGAGTGTGCACCACCTGAAACATATCACAGGGATTGCATCAGCATTAAGCAAACTAGAACAACAATGGTCTCTGCAGACTACTCAAAAACAATTGAAGGCAAAAACAAGGGTTATAAGCTCCATCGGTAACCTCGAGGTCTTTAGCAGGTAATTTGGAGAGGAACTCCACACTCTCTTCATAATAAGCAATTGCAGAGTCAGGATCTCCCATTGCTCGACTGCAATAAATCGTGCAAACAATTTTAGTGCCTGTCTTGCAACAATCATTCTAGCAGTTTTCTCAAAAGAAATTTAGAAGTGGTAGATTTATTCACTTATAAAAGAAAAGAATCCACAGATCAGATCAATAATCTCAAATATTTATGTGGGATTCCTCAAATTTATAATAAATTATTATAATCTATAAATAAGAAAAGTTCCTGTTATGGCAAATTATGTTTTGGAAAGAAAATATAGAAATAAGTTCAAAACTATTTTTGCAAGTCAGATGGTGTCAAGACACTTTTTTTCTAGTAAAAAATGTAGAAAGATGGATCTTTACTTTTTTACATCTTACAAACTGGCTTGAACATAGGGATGCTACATGATGATGGTCTAGTGACCCAATAGCTTTTATTCTAGAACTCACAGTATCCCCGATTCTATGCCCTAAATTTGAAATAGATATATCTTATATAAGAGTTTAATGAGAAGTACAAAAAATTATTTCAAAAATATCCATTCAAGACAATTTAAATTCTAGAATGTAGTAATAGTCCATCTTTCAAGAGCTTTTGGTACATGGATCTTATGAAAACTTCTTTGAAAGTGACCTAGCACTCAAAGATGTGCGGTATGACGATTAAGACAATCTACCATAATACAAGACGTAACTCGTTCAGTTATTAGTTGAATCAGCATAGCTGTTTTTTCAGTACACTATTGAAATTTTTAGAAGTTATATTCTAAAGTAGATTGATAGTTACGAAAGATGCCACTCATGTTCTTATTGGCTGACAATAGATTGATAAAGTTTTTGTATGTACGCAGTAGATGTTTTTCATAGATTATCTTCTAAACTGACTGATACTCATCCAATATTCAACTTGTGATCTCTTATTGATTGAATATTTAAAATCTATATTACTAATTCATTACTAATCAAATTACTGATTTCAATTACAATTCTTCTCTTTAGACTGAATTGTTAGGATCAGAGGGAAAAAAATAAAAACAAAGGTGGCATACCAGCAATCTCCTAGCATTCCAAGGACTGCACCAAGTTGAGAGCATAACTCGGAGGTGCTTCCCAGCCTATCTATTTGGTCACGGATATCCTCTGCACAGATGCCAAGCCTTGATTTAGCACTTCCAATATTCTGAGCACGGAATGCCTGCATATGGGAAGGCTATCAATTTGACAGAGTTTAATAAAGAAGTGTACAAGTCCATCGTTTTGATTGCCATTGGCAGATTACTACATGAGGCAAATACCATATGGACAGCTTAAATAAAGACCATCCCTATTGACATATTACAGGTAACCAGAAGTAGGCCAAACCCACCCTCATAGCTTGCTGCACCATAAAAGCACCTCTCTCTAGGGAAACATCTTCATACATCACATCTTTGTGTTCATCTACCCTATCATTTGAGTCTTTATTAACTAGAGTCCTTTTGATTCGACAATGACCTTCTATAAAGCGATCAACAACAGTCTGAAGATCTTCATCAGGCTCAATACCCTCTATATCAGCACCACATATTGGACAGTCCTTAAAACGAGATATGCATGCTCTGCATAACAAAATAAAATGTTAAACAGTTAGAATCAACTTGCCATGAAATTCAAAATAGCAATCAGCATCATAGAATCACAAACCATATTTATATTCACTACTCACTTGCAATACTTGTGAGAACAAGGCACGCATTTGCTACTTTCGAAGAGAAG